>CAXHUL010000729.1:0-29000 GCA_964019695.1 Loripinus fragilis
AATAGATATGTTGTTTGGCATGTGTCCATATTTATGTTTAGTTGTAAATGTTTCTTATTATAGTTGGTATCACAATCATGTGTTCATTATGTGAATGGCGTTTTCTGAAAATCTGAGTTAATATGGAAGAGATGACATATTGAAATCTGTTAATCACTCAAGAAGTCTATGTTTTGTTTTCTCAAAAAGCTACGTCATGCTTTTTTGTTGTTTTCTAGTGTAACACAACAGTTTAATTGAACATAAAAAAGTTTATAACCTCCGGGCCAGATCTGGGTTCAAGCTGCAGGCCAATCTACCTGAATATTTAGGGCAAATAAGGTAATTATAAAAAAAGGGTAACAAACAGTTTTATTTGACTCTTCCTGGATGAAATGTTATGAAAATAGAGAATACTAGGTGAGTGTCTTTTGATATCAAGTGTACCAGGCAAGGCTTCGAGAATGTTGTTGACATCGCGAGGCTTGCCGAACGATTCAACATGCGTTCTCAAAGCCGGGTCTGGTAAACTTGATATGAAAAGACACAAACCTGGTATTCTATTTATCAGTTTACAAGTTGGTTCACTCTTCAAACTACCGATTATGACATAATTATTCATTTTTGTGTCCATAAAACGTCAATGTCGTCATTAAAAAAGTGCAACATCATGTTGACCTGATAAAGACACATGCGGTGAGGTAGGCAACATTTATTGGGTCAACGTGCAATAACGCACTTAATATGAGAGGTAACTGATGAAAAAAATTTTTTTGTTATTTGATTTACTGACATAACCAAGATTTTGGGATAGATACTGATTTTCATGATTGCCAAATACTCTTTTGAGAAAAAAACCCTAAGTGGCCAGTTTGAACTTTTGGATACTTCAGTAAAACCTGTGTAAAACAGCCACTCAAAAATGCCAAAACAACGATCTCAATGAGAAATGGTAGCTTAATGAAGGTCGAAGGAGCATTCTGCAATACTTTTTTATCTACATTAAGCGATAATTGGTTTTGGAAAACCAATTTTCAGTCTTTTTGAGAGTGGCCGTTTTACACAGGTTTTACTGAACATGTATATTTCTGTTTATGTCATGTTCAGTCTTCAAAATATATTTTGATTAAACGGTACTGTTATTTTTTAGTTAAATTATTTAAACACTCATTGGCACAAGGTTGGTAAATAAATTGTTCTGCTTATACTGGTGTATTGAGTTTCTTTTCCCCCTATAGCAAACAGCGTACAGTAAAATCTGAGTAAAACGGCCACTCAAAAATGCTAAAACAAAGATCTTAATGAGATATGATAGCTTAATGAAGGTCAAAAGTATTGCAGAATGCTCCCCTTGTAGCATTCTGCAATACTTTTCATCTGCATTAAGCGATAATTGGTCTTGGATAACCAATTTTCGGTCTTTTTGAGAGTGGCGGTTTCACACAGGTTTTACTGTGAATGTATATTTCTGTTTATGTCATGTTCAGTCTCAAAATACACTTTTATTAAACAGTTACTGTTATTTTTTTAACTTAAATTATTTAAACACTCATTGGCACAAGGTTGGTAAATAAATTGTTCTGCTTATACTGGTGTATTGAGTTTCTTTTTCCCCCTATAGCAAACGGCATAGTTTTACAGTAAAACCTGTGTAAAACAGTCACTCAAAATAGACAAAACAAAGATCTAAATGAAAAATGGTAGCTTAATGAAGGTCGAAAGTATTGCAGAATGCTCACTTCTGCAATGCTTTTGGCCTGCATTAAGCGATAATTGGTCTTGAAAACCAAATTTCAGTCTTTTTGAGGGTGGCCGTTTTACACAGGTTTTTGTTTGTTTGTTGCTTTACGCCCCAAGTCAACAGCTATGGTCATGATGGGACAGTCAGTTCACCTAACCTCTCTTTTTCCTGGGCAAGCTTAAACAAGCAGTTAACCAGTAATTTGTGCACATACTTACGCTTGTAACTGACAACAACCCTTCTTGAATGGATTCAGCGGAAGGGAGGAGAATGACTAGAAATTATTTCATGATCAATCTCCACAAAAGTATGGGACCGGCCTGGGATCGAACTTGCGGCCCCTGGATCTGCAGTCAGACTCTCTTCTGTTGCCAGACATGTTACCAACTGCGCCAAGCAGGCCGGTTTACACAGGTTTTACTGTACATTCCAAAGGTGGTCAAACATTTCCAATATAAGAGGGCCATGAAGGCCCTGGTTTGCTTACTTGAATTTTTAGACCAAGATGCAATTTTATCAAGTCACATAGAATCATTTGAGCCATTTTGGCAGACGGCAATATAAGGATCCTGGAGGATCCTGGTAGATTTGATCAATGAGAAATATTTGTGAGTACAGTAAAACCTGTGTAAAACGGCCTCTCAAAAAGATTGAAAATTGGTTTTCAAGACCAATTATTGCTAAATGCAGGTCAAAAGTATTGCAGAATGCTCCAAAATTGATTTTGGGCCAGTAAGTCAGATGTCATTTATAGGTTTTTCATTTGTCGCTCTGGTGGTCATTTTGTTATGCAGAGTCGAACCGTTTGAGGGCCTTTTGAGGAACCTTTGAGACAAATTATTTTGAATTACAGCCAGCACATCAGATGTGGTTTAAAGGTTCTTTCTTATTTTACTTTGGTTGGCCATTTTGACTGAGCCGTTTAAGCAATTTTGGTACAGACCATTGTGAGGAACACCTATGAAATTTTGGATTTGGGTCAGTTGTTCAGATTTTTTTAAAGATTTTTCTGTTTTAACTTAGGTGGTTATTTTGTTCAACGGAGTGGAACCAATTAGCAATTTTGCATGAGGGCATTATGGGGAATATTTGTGCAAATTTGTTTTAGATTTGGTCTTGTGGTTTAGTAGATGTTTAAAGAAAAAGGTCACACACAAACGGACGCAAGACTAATACCAATCACAAAAGAGTCGGATACAGTTTGGTAAACTGACAACTATGTACTGCTATAGTGCAGTTGTGAGTTCAAGCCTCAATCCAGTCACATACTGCTATAGAGAATACACCAATTACAGTAAAACCTGTGTAAATCGGCCTCTCAAAAATAGACAAAATGAATATTTTAATGACAAATGGTAGCTTAATGAAGGTTGAAAGTATTGCAGAATGCTCCCCTTGGAGCATTCTGCAATACTTTTGACCTGCCTTAAGTGATAATTTGTCTTGAAAACCAATATGTGGTCTTTATGAGAGTGGCCGTTTTACGCAAGTTTTACTGTACTGGTTAACTGCGGACTTGTCTCGTGTGAAAATTTGAGCATGAAATAAATCACTTTGTATATTAACTAGAACAAGAATAAAATAGTAACACAGAGTTTCGGACTCTGACCAAATATTCCGACATCAGCCGAACTGTTCCTTAACCCTTTATGCACTAATGGATTCATCATTCTGGTTTGATACAATAAACTTGGGAAGGTCCATTGTATATATTGAGGGGTCACTGGTTATATTTTCCAAATAAAACTGTATTTTTCTTCTGAAGATTGTTTTTGTCTTAGTAAACAGGGCAGGTCCACAAGAATGGGCCAGGTTGCTATAAAGGGACAATTTTAAAAGGGAATTATCGGAAAAAAGACCATTTCATGGTCATTTTCCTATAATTATAGCTCCACTTTGAAAAAGTGAGGGCTATATTGGATTTGGGTTGTCTGTCATTCCGTCCATCCATCATTCCATCCATCATACTACCGTTTCCACTCAATATCATGAGACAAATTGACAGCATTTCACCAAATTTTATACATGTATATGCATTCATATTGACAAGACCTAGCTTGGGCTTGTTACACATCATTTTTCGCAAATTTGTACCAGAGTTATGGCCCTTGATTTACGCCAAAATTTTGTTTCCACTCAATATCTAAAGAACAAATTGACAGAATTTCACCAAATGTTATATATGCATTCATATTGACAAGATCTAGTTTGAAACAGGGTTATGGCCCTTGATTGATGTCAGAATTTGTTCCTGCTCAGTATCTTTAGATTTTCTTGCTAATCATCTTTAGAACTTGGCCTTTTTACTGCATGAAAAGCACTGCAGAGGGGCTATAGTCAGATTCTCTGAAAATTCTAGTTCCTTTCAAATTCCATGGTATAAAAATGGGAGCCACTTGACCACTGCACTTGACCATGTTATATTAATTTCTGTGTTATAATGAGGTGTGTTACAAAAGGGACTCCAGCTTGGATCATTCAGAGGACATTCAGACACCTAGCATGCAAAAACTTTTATTTTATTTAGGAAAACTAAACAACATTTCTTTATTCAAAAATTTAATCCTACCATTTATGTTCCCTAATAGTTTGAATATGGCACAAATAATAAAAAATTTCCACCATTCATGACAGCTCTTATCTACCACAAGTTTAGATAAACAAAAATTTCAGCATAATATTGTAAATATGTTCTTACCCATAATTGTTAGCATATGTTTTGGGTGCTCAAAAGAACCGTCTCATTGAGACGGTTCTTTTGAGTACTCACAACATATGTTTTTGTTGAGAAATAAGAAAATTATTTTTCCGTTACACACTCTTAAGTAGAGGCCTGATCTACTATGTTATCTTTTTATGAACTTTCTGGGTCCATATTGTTTGCAATACAGGCCACCAAAGTACATCAACAGAAGTCAGAGTAGATGACAATTGTTGTAAATAGCAGGAAAATGGCTAAATGATAACAGTAACTACAGTAAAAACTGTGTAAAACGGCCACTCATAAAATAGACAAAACAAAGATGGTAGCTTAATGAAGGTCGAAAATGTTGCAGAATGCTCCTTTTGGAGCATTCTGCAATACTCTTGACCTGCATAAAGCGATAATCGGTCTTGAAAACCAATTTGTGGTCTTTTTGCGAGTGGCCATTTTAGACAGGTTTTACTGTATGTCCATGGCAGATCCAGAGGTTGTTTTTTCTTTGGGGGAGGGGGGGGGTTCAGGCAAACTATGAAAAATTCTTTAGATCTGCTATCTCCATGCTTCTCATTTTAATGTAGATTTTCAGGAATGATTAGGAAATATAAGATAATGGTTTCCAGGACTTTAGTTAAGAGTGCATTTGTTTGTTTGTTTTGTTGCTTTACGTCCCAAGTCAACAGCTATGGTCATTGCGGGACGGTCAGTTCACCTAACCACACTTTTTCCTGGGCAGGCTTGAACAAGCGGTTAACCAGTAATTCATGCACATACTTTCGCTTGTAACAGACAACAACCCTTCTTGAATAAATCAGCGGAAGGGAGGAGAATGACCGTAGAAATTATTTCATGATCAATCTCCACGAAAGTATGGGACCGGACCGGGATCAAACTCGCGACCCCTGGATCTGCAGTCAGACACACATCTGTAGCCAGACACGTTACCGACTGCGCTACGCGGCCCAGTAGTTAAGAGTGCGTAACGAAACTTTAATTTTCTTATTTCTCAACCAAAACATACGTTGTGGGTACTCAAAAGAACCGTCTCAATGAGACTGCTCTTTAAAGCACCCAAAACATATGTTTAAATTGATGGGTAAGAAAATAGTTACAATTTTACTCTGAAATTTTTTGTTTATCTAAACCTGTGGTTTCTATTAACTCTTTTCTCACTAGCAGCAACTTTTGTTGTCTACTGATTACCTTTGCAGACAGTTTGGACCCAGAGTAGGACAAACAGAACATTTGTCCTGATCTGGAACCAAATTGTTAGACACTCTGATAGTGTTCCTAAATTAATTTTTTAAAAAAGTTTATTTTGAAAAGTCGGCAGATGACAACAAAAGCACGAAAAAATACCCAACGTGTAAAATAGTTAAATTATTTAATATGGGTAAATTGCAATGATTCTTACATACATTGGAAGCAATACAGAAGAACTAGATGTGTATAATGCAAGGTTCCCACAGAAATTCAAAAACACAATTCATGATTTTTCCACAGTCAACAATGTAATTTCCATGACTATTTAATGGCCTCCAACCTCCCTTTTAGCAGCATCTTCATCACCCTGAGCAAAAATGTGGAGTGCAGCAACAACAGCATGCTTGTAGGTCATGCATGCATTTCGATATTATTAAAACCATCAGTAGCCAGAAAACAAGCTGTCGAATACACACAAGTGTCAGACAGCTAGTTTTCTGGCTATTGGTGGTTTCGTCAAATTATTTCACAAAATTCCATGATTTTTCCATAATTCGAGTTTTTTAAAATTCCATGATTTTTCGATGCATGGAATTTATTTAAGTGATTTTCCAGGTTTTCCATGATTTCCAGCGCTTGTGGGAACCCTGATTGTGTCTGAATCATCGTCAGCTTGCAAACTGTGTGTGTGTGTGTGTGTTGTGTGTGTGTGTGTGACCAACAAAGGCTTGGTGAGACTGCACTGGTGTGCAGCCTTGTTTGAGCCTTTTTTGTTGCTGTTATAAGTAACATCACATGAGTTGGCATGGTTGGTCAGATCAAACCAACCCACACCATTCCATCCCCCGACCACTCTATGCCATTTTGAGTGCAGAAGGGAAAATGTCATATTATGCTCAGTGGTCTGCTGTATATATTTGCTAACAATACTGAGTAGATGCAAACAGTGTGGACCCAGATCAGACTGCTCCAACAGGAGCAGTCTGATCTGGGTCTACACTGTTTGCAAAGAGATATCTAACATATTTCAGCAGATGTCAAAACAGACATCCTTTACTGTGATTGGCACTTTAAGGGTTAACTTATCACTAGGTCTAGACTGTCCATTCAATTTGGTAGAACAAAACTCTGTCCCCGACTGCACTTTCACAAATTATTATATCTTTGCCTGTGTACCCTGCTCAGTGGATTCAATACTGTGACTGAGTTGCCTCCTTACATTGAGAGAGATCAAGTAAATTTGACCTTATTCAGTCTGTCATACTGGTAAATAAGGAATATAGATGAAGACACCAGGCCTCCAACATAGCCCAGTAATGTTCCTAGCACACAGGTGATTGGCCAAACCTGCAAATTAGAAGATATAAAATCAACCCTCTATTTGGCGGATAATTCTAAATAATAGTCCTTTGTCAAAGAAAATTGTTTGGAGTTAGGGATAGCAAATTCATTTAATGGTGATGCAGTGAAGACTGTGAAGCCTTAACTCTTTTGACGCTAGTGTTGACTTTTGATCACCTTTGCAGTCTGGACCCCGATCAGGTCCCATAAAATCAGTAAAATTTGGGCCCAATCTGGATCCAAATTGTTGAACTGGTAGCTGAAAGATATCTTTGAAGGGGCTAATTTTGAAATAATAATGTGTGGATGCGCATGTTTTTCTGAGCATTTGCTGGTCATCTGCAGATGACAAAAAAATGCTAAGTTACCCAAAAAGCTAAAATGCAATTTACTACCATAAAACCAATGATTTACTTTCCCAAATTGTAAAGCAATAGGGCTTAATTTCCCTTTGATTCAGCCCTATTTCTCATTAACCCTTAATGCGCCAATCGCAACAAAAGTTGTCTGCTTTTTTCGTCTGCTGAAATGTTTAAGAAGCCTCTATGGCAAACAGTGTGGACCCAGATCAGACTGCTCCTATAGGAGCAGCCTGTTCTGGGTCCACGCTGTTTGCTTCTATACTTAATTCATCAGTAATACTGGGCAATTATTTGCAGCAGACGACTTCAGCAGACGTCATTTTCAAATGCATTTTTTCTTGGCATTTTAAGGGTTAATAGTGAGTATAGCAAGCAATGTAAAACCCAGAGACCTATCTTATGTAATGATTTTGATTTTCAGGCAGTGCATAGAAGACTGCAATTTTGACATCTTTCCTTTATATCCACAAGTTCAGTAGAATTATGAAAATTCTACTAGGTCACTGGCATGCAAACCTCATTCAAATTCATTTTGAAAGCTGCATAATAATGAAAAATCTCACGAAACCAATGTCCTGCTGAATGTGTGCTATTGTATCATTGAATTTTATCAAACACGTTGAGGAATAGAGATATATATTGAAAGGCTTTGCCGAGCATTCTGTCTCTTTTTTGGCAACTAGTTTAATAAACTAAATAATAAAAGACATATCTTATGACACAAAAATTACTTTGAAACCATATTTTTAGTGTAAAAAAGATTTTGCCATATATACCCAACATTGTTATGGCTGTTTTTACAAAACATTACAAAATATGTAGACCAGTAGTGGTTTGTTGATTTTAATACATAGAGGATATTCAAATTTTTGGAATGAATATGCCATTTATTTCATCAAGTGAAGAGAAAATGCATATCTCATGACTGGCAAAGCCAGGAATGAAATATGCATTTTCTCGCTTCACAAGATGAAATAAATGGCATATTCATTCCAAAATTTTGAATTTTCTTTTTATTACATACAATTTTAAATGTGACAGATTTTTTCCACTAAATGACGTCATACATGTTCGCACATTAGGTCATATTAATGATGATGTTGCATAACGTGCAATGTTGGCCAAAACTGAAACCATAGAAGTCGGAGTAGAGAAAGTGAAAATTTCAGCAAACCCTGACAAATTACCAAAATTTTCCTTGCGATCTAAATAAGAAAATGAATATCCACACTTTGTGTTTTTGTCCACTAACTATAAAGTTACAGGCATTTGATATTCTGAAGTGGGCTCAAGGAAGTCAATGGAGAAAGCAAAGGACATTCAATTTCACACATGAAACACAGCTTATATTTTCATGGTTGTGAAATACAGCTTTTTATTTTTTCACGGCTGTGAAATACAGCTTTTTTAAAAAATGCATTATATTTCATATATATTTTCCTGTATTTCATTACTTTGTATATAATAAATGGCATTATATCACTCTCCCTGATGCGACGACATATGATAAATAAAAATGCCACATCCATTTCTATTTTCCAACCAGTTCAGCTGCATAATTGGATTTATCAAGAAAATCAAGCTAGCTGACCTTAATCTAAAATACAGTAAAACCTGTGTAAAACGGCCACGGCGCTTAAGATAGTTTAGAACCAAAAGAGTAACCATTTTGATATTTAATTGTATATTGTTTTTTTTTTCTATTTGCTATTCTGTGAAATTGCACCCATGCATTAACTATTTTTTTTACCAAAAAAATCTTGAAATGCACTGTTTTATACAGCGACGTCATGGAGTGACGAATACTTTTGTCCACCATATGTAGGCTATATGCATGCACTGTTGAACCAAGCTGCTTCCAAACATATTTTTGAACTTGGTGTATAAATGATTAACGGTTAGCAAATTTGTATGGTTAATCTTACCGAATAGCGGAATGAGATTAGCGAATTTCGGCCTAAAATATAGAATGATTCGCGATTTCGGGCCAAAACATTTAGGGACGCGTTTAACAGTTAGTGAATAGTTTAACCCATTTAAGGGGTGAAGCCTTAGGCTAGCAACCATTTTGTGGGACATTGACAAACTGTGCAAAACCAGATCAGACGCACCAAAATGCGGCGTCTGATCAGGTTCTCCACTGTTTGCTTACAGAAGTTTCTTTTAAAAAATGAATAAAAATGAAAAGTACCACCAAACAACCCTTAAAACGGAAATGGACTGGTCCAATTGATCAGAAGTGGGAAATTCCATTCGGCTTAAAAGGGTCAAACATATTTTATTGCCAAATAGAATACAGCAATGGGGTTGGGTCACAAGTTCTCACAGCATTAGTTACGACCATTGCTCTAGTTAGCGAATTCGATGGAAAAAAGTTATTCCACTTCGCTTCTACAGAAAACTGTTACTGATTACATGTACCGATTTTCGGGGCTATTTTTTCCGATTACTGATTTTTGGCCTAAACTTTACTGATAACTGATTTTTGCCAAATTTTACTGATTAGCGATTTCTCGACATACATTTTACTGACTAGCGATTTTTGGGTCTAAAATTTACAGATTAGCGATTTTTGGGTGTTACTGATTAGCCATTTCAGAGGTATCCCACTGAGACCCTCATAGCTATGGTCATGTCATGTCAGGACAATCGGTTCACCTAACCACAAATCTTTTCCTGGGCAAGTTTGAGCAAGTGCTTCGTGCACATACTTTCGCTTGTATCATATAAACTGACAACAACCCTTTTTGACTGAATCAACGACAGGAGAATGACCGTAGAAATTATTTCACGCAAGTATGGGGCCGGGCCGGGATTGAACTAGCAACCCCTGGGTCTGCAGTCAAACACGCACCTAGTCAGACACGTTATCGACTGCGCTACGCCGCCCGGTGTCACTGTCTTGTGTCCCTGAAAATTCGTGGCCACCGCCTACACGGTGTGGTATTGCCGGGGTGTTGCCTTTAATGGTGCCTTTTAAAATATTTCTCTTAGACCCATCCATTTTATGGAAAAAGGTGTGAGCATATGCGTGCGCTGTGTAAATAAACATATAAGCAATGCTATTATCCAATAGCACAAAATGGATAATAAAATAAAATAAAAAATTAAAAACCCAGCTTGTAGTGTTTTTCCCTGAGCACCCCGGCTTTCCCTGCCATACAAACAGGCTGTGACGACCTTGTCTGTATTGTGCCAGGATGCTGGTTGTCGTAAATAGAAAGCCCTATTTCTGGGGTCCTATTTTATTTTGTTCTGATGAAATTTTTGGAGCACAGCGCAGTGTTAGAGTGCAGGTGGTTGCGGGTTCGAACATCACCCGCGTTGATGCCTTGTGTCCTTGAGCAAGACCCATTTTATCCTTGCTTAGTTCTGGGTCAACCCAGGAGGACCCGTCCCGACATAACTGAAAAATTTGTGCACTGAGTTGTAAAGATTCAAATCAAACAAATTGTGGCTTGAAGGGGTGCGCGGTTTTAAGTCACTGGCGGAAAATACAACAATGTCAACATGCATGTCCCATGGAAACGGATGTAAACAAAACAGCCGATGGTTTTAAAAACGTTTTTCCATAGAAAAGACACATCGTCGCATGTGCATTAGGCTTACAGCCTCATCCATTTCTTTTATGGAACTATAACATCTTGATCTAGAACTGATGATGGGGTGAAAACCGTTTTTTCTAAAGCGAAATAAACGGGTCACAAGAAAACTAAACTTACTGATTTAGTCATAACAAAGGACAAACCGTCTTCCAACTCAGACAACATCTTTACGGCGCAATAAAGCATAAACTGACATTTTCGGGATTTGATCTAGATTGTTTTTCTGCAAAGAAGTTTGTTTTTCCATATTCGCTATACATGCCAGTTACAAAGCTCAAGCTGTCGGTTTCGTCGAAGCGTCACTGTGACTGTGATTAGACGCCATATTGGAAGCTGTTGTTGGAACATTTGCACGTGAAAAGGTCTTAATGGCAGCTTTACCAGTCTGTTAAGTCGTCATTAGTTAAGTTAACATTAAAATTGCTTTATGCAACACAAAAATAATGCCAACTTAACTAATGGACTGGTAAACATTTAATGACAGCTTAAACATTAATGATAGCTTAACTTTAATGACGGTTTATGCAACAGGGCCCAGATTATTTTCTTATCCATCAGTTTAAACATGTGAGTTTGGTGCATGTTATTAAAAAGAAGTAAATAAAATATTGTTTAAGCTAAGAGCTCTGAATGTTTATGCAATTACCTGCCACGGTCTGTCCCAGTCTAGTGGTATAGGAAAAGCTCCCAGCCAAGCACCAACTATACTAGAAACTGAGGTAAATTGTACCACTCTCTCTATAACTGTTTCTGGGCTGTGTATTGATAAAACAAAAAGGTTAGTTCACTTCTTAGCCCTTTGTATACAAGAAGCCCCAAAACGGGTACTTTGGCAAACAGTGAAAACAGCATAATGCTGCATTTCATCAGGGTCTACACTTTTTGCTCAGGTCAAAACAGTTTTCAGGGACTTGAATACATACATGTAATATTTAGGAAATTTCAAACTTTGACCCCTTAAAATATATAATGGACAATCCCATCATTATTGCATTGATATGTATGGGAAAATCCATGAGAATGCTTTAGGGCTAGGGAACAATTGGGCCAGTACATGGAATTTTAGTACATTATCAATTTATCACATTATGCACAAATCTTAGCCTGTATTCAAAGTTGCCAAGTGGGGTTAGAGAACTAAATTTAATCTGAGCCTTCATCTACATCCCTACTGTGTGTATGTGAGCAGCAAAGGCTCTGGCAATACTAAACAGATGTATTAAACTATGATGTATTTAACTATGACATGTACAGTGCTGTCCCTTTAAAATGCTATTTTTGAGGTCCATTGATTGGAATGGTGCGTTTTATAACGTGAATTGTGTTATAAGGACAATTTTACAAAAGAATTATAGGAAAATGAACATTTCATGGTCATTTTTCTATAATTCCTTGCAAAATTACATGGTTAAAAAATTTTGGACACACTACATGACCGTGTTATATCCAAATCCATGTCGTAACAAAGTGTGTTATAAAGGGAATACCGGTATACTGTATTTATGTTCATTTTATTATGTGTATTTGATGTATAACAATTTATAAATAATTTGCTCTAAATTACATGTTTTTCAACCAAAACATAGCATTTTTTTCATATATCTCCAAGAAAACATTTGTTGTGGTACTCATAGATGAGTGAAGCTTTCAAAGGTCTAGATCAGCAAAACATCTGAGCTAAAAGTTGTAATTGTTTTCTTACCCTTCTTTCCAAACATGTTTTGAGATGGTTCATTTGAGTACCCACAACATATGCTTTTGTTGAAAAATAAGAAAAATATTTTTCAATTATTAACTCTTATCTAGAGGCCTGTCATTTGTCAGTAACTGACAATTTTGCTATACTTGAAATAATTTTAGGAAGAAAAAGACTGCAGAAATCATTTCATGGCTTGTACCCATGTATACTATGAGGTTGAGTCTAGTTTAAACTTTTGGTTTAAATCAAGTCAAAATACCGAAAGAGTTTGTGGTAGACAGAAGACATTATAAACTGTTTTTTGCTTGGCCTTAACTCTTTCCTTGTTTTTGTCATCTGCTGATACCATTTGCAAACAGTTTGGACCAAGATAAGGTCAGACAAAAGGTCAGACAAAAGATTGGTTCTGATCTGTATCAAAACCATTTGACACTCTGTTCCTGAATTAATTTTTGGAAAAAAAATTTTTGAAAAGAAGTCAGCAGAAAACAACAAAAGCACGAAAAAATATCCAGCAATGAGTTAAAGCTATACTTGTAAGGACAAAACTCACCTATTACAAGCAAAGATTCTGATCCATGTGTCAACATTGATTCCGAGATGAACCAGACCTGGTCCCACAACTGCTGTTGCTAAAATCATGGCACAGTGAAAAGTCTCATTTACAGTCCTAAAATATAAATATAGCAAGAAGTGAGCAAAGCTCACATACCCCCGGCGGTAGCCATCAGAGATTTTAACTCTTTCAGAGAAAAGACAAAACTGTCAAAGATTTCATAATCCTAACTGAGAAAACTTTGATGAAAAATGTCCATATGTGTTATATAAGAGTGATAGAAGGAAAAATTGAAAATTAGAAAATAGAAGGCAAAACGAGGGTTAGCACTTTAATTTTCATTTACACAATACACTTTGCCTACCTGAAAGGGTACACAAAATTTCACAATCCTAAATCAAGTAGTTGCTGAGAAAATTCTGACAAAAAAACGTCCATATGTGTTATATATAGGAGTGACAGAAGGAAAAATTGAAAAAGAAGGCTAAATGAGCTTAAGCATCTTTATTTTCATTTACACAATACACTAATCGTACCTGAAGGTGTACACAAAATTTGAAAACATTGGCTCTAATAGGAACCTAGAAATCTGTGATGTAAATTTTCATTGGAGAGAAAGAAAAATGAATAAATAAAGGGACTGATAAGCAATATAAGGCTGTTCTTTTGTTGCACAATACAACTAATCACTATCAAGTTTTATACCAAATTTCAGAATCCTAACTCAAGTATACTGACGGACTTTAATTACGCAACGCTAACTTCCCCTTATATCTTCCAAAAGACTTTTGAATGTAAACTTCCTTTGCATCAATAATGTCATCATGAGTTGGCTTCTCCAGCAAACACTTTAGTTTTAAATGTATAGCTAAACTGGACGTCGTTATTTGCTCCGTATGAATTTAGTCATTTAAACCTTTCTTAAGTAGAGGAGATTTTATCCGATTGAATGAAAGGGTACACCCAGATAAACGTCATATACGCAAATATGCTGTATCGCAGAACTGCCAATCAATATGAGAATGATTCCTCGATGACTAATAAAGTCCATGATACACATTTGATACTTCTAGTGTTTCTTGATTTAAAGAAATATGGAATCTTTCATTCATAACATTTAGTCACATGAAACAGCTGACTCCTATCTCAAAAAGTTTACATTTTGATGCATTAAGTTCATCTTAGTTGGACAAGTTATTCATGTTTTACTTACAAATGAATGCTCTTGAACATACAATCAGAATTATTGTTCTGCCTTCTTTTTGGAGACATACATTAAAGCTGTTATCCAAGTGTTGCGTTTTTAAAGTCTGTCAGTATAGTTGCTGAGAAATCTTTGACAGAAAAAAATGTCCATATGTATTACATAAGAGTGAAAGAAGGAAAAAATGAAAAATTGAAAAAGAAGGCAAAATGAGGATTAGCATCTTAATTCCCATTTACACAGTACACTTTGCCTTCCTGAAGGTGTACACAAAATTTGAAAACACTGGCTCCAACAGGAGCTGAGAAATCTGTGACAGAAATTTCCATTGGAGAAAAAAAAATGAACAAATAAAGGGACTGATAAGCAATATGTGGCTGTTTGTTTGTTACACAATACAACTCATCACTCTCAAGCTTTGTACCAAATTTCAGAACCCTAACCCAAGTAGTTGCTGAGAAATCTTTGACGGAAAAAAAGTTTACAGACAGACAGACAGACAAACAGACAAACAAACATAATTACAGAAAAGGCAAAAACTATATACCCCCTATATACTTCGTACCGGGGTATAATTAAATAACAAATTCAGAAAAATTATGTTCAGCACTTTTAATCCTTTTTATTCCGATATGTTTGATATATAAATAAAAATAAGTACATGTATGAAAATGTCTATTTTGTATTTTATGGGGCTGCCATTTAAAATTTCTATAGAATGATGTATTTCTGTCCATGAAGATTTTCTTTTTCTTAGCAAACTGTGCAAACCCTTAGCCTGCCTTCAGGGCTTTTGTGGTCTGCTTCTCTCTTCTGCATATGTTTTTAGGTATATATTGCAAACAATATGGAACCAGATCAGGACTGCTCCTATGGGAGCAGTCTGATCAGGGCTCATATTATTTGATTCCATGAAAAATTCTAGACTGAAGTGCACTTGCAGCAGATGAAAAAAGCAGACAACATTTTCAGAACAAAAAATAGTGGTGGGATAAGAATGATTATTTTCTCATGTCATTTGTTTTTGTTTGATTGATTCTTTCTTTTCGTCCCATCAACAATCTTTCAGTTATAAAGGGAGGGGTCTTACTGGTTTGAACCAGTACTAAGCCAGGATTAATGTTCTTGCACAAGGACCACAACACAGTGACGCCAGTGAGGCTCTAACCTGCGTCCTTTTGGTCTCGAGTCAAGCACTCTACCACTGAGCCACTGCCCTCCCTTACCTACATGTAGATATTTTGATACTTTTTGAGCATGAAAATTATCTAAATATCACAAACGGTAAAAAGTGACAAAATTCAGCTGAAAACTATATCTGTACCACATGAAATATGTCAGACCAAGGCAAAAGCAAAGCATGAACATAAAATCAAACACTTTTTCAGGAGAAGACAATGCCCCCCCCCTCCCCCACTTACCCCCACCCAAAAATTAGTTGAAGTGACTATTTGATTGTATTGGGTATACTGAATTTCTTTTACTTTTTTTTACTTTACCAGATCAATTTTAATTGGGCTTTTTGATAATCTATTTGGGTAAATAAACAAATACGCATACTAATTAAGGTAATGAGGACAATGACATGATCCACACCAAAAGCAATATGTCGACTCCTTACCCCCTTGGTTGTTGGGGCATAATAACATTATGTGTAGTTGCTATTTTCATGTTTATACAGTTCTTTATTATTTTTGTATGTCATGAACTATTCACAAACTATAAGTTGTTGGTGGGAAGATAAAGCTACTCACTCTGTCATTGGCGCACCAAATAATACAAGAATTACATGTGCAATCAGTATGGAAGAAACATACACCATCAAGCCTTTCATGAACCATTGAAAAATCTGAAAATAATACAATTGAAAATGTGCATACATGTGTAAGAAGAAATGCTCGGCCAAAGCATATGTTGTGGGTACTCAAAAGAACTGTCTCAATGAGACAGTTCTTTTGAGTACCAAAAACATGTGATATACTGATATATGGATAAGAAAATATTCACAATCATATGTCCCATGTTTATCAGGACCTATGTTTACAATTCTTAACAGGTAACCATATGTACACTCACTCATTATGACAAGCCTTTCTAGCTGATTGAAGAGCAAAAAGATAATTTTTCAGGCAATATGGTATTTTACCCCATAAAATTAAATTATTTGGGTAAAACTTGAATTCCTGATTCTGATTGAGCATATTGCCTGAAAAATTATCTTTTTGCTCTCCCACGACGGTGGGTCAGGCCTCAGACTCTATGACGGCTCTGACGTAAAGCTTTAATCGGTGAGTTGGTGCCTGATGCTTATCTGTAGCTGGACCCACTGTAGCTCAACTTGAGGTTTTCTTTAGCTCTGACTATCTGTGAGTCATGAGCCCTTTTCTTTGTTTCATCATGGAGTGTTAATTTGATTAGAGTATTTTCCATGATGATACATTGCATTAGTTAGATGGCCTCCATGCGAGCTGAACATTTCTTGTACTTCAACAACAGCAGAATCTAGGGCAAAGATTTGGTACCAGTAAAATGCATTTAAGCCCCCCAGTGGCTTAGGCTGCTGTCCGTTCTAAGGTGGTGGTTCTGTTGTTGTTGACTTTTTGTTTATTGTGGGAGTCTGTAATTGTTCTATGTTTTGTTGTACGTTACTTTATGTCCATTCTAGTATTGCAATCATCTTGATGGGGAAGAGAGAGCTGATTGCTTTGCTTAATATGTCTTCCTGGTGTCTCGTGATGGTTGAGCAGCTCTTCCTCACGGTGCCACGGAGTTGTCTGCAGTTTGTGATTGTGGTATTTCCTGATTATACTCACTTACTATTTTTGAGTTGTTTCAACGCCACAAAACAAAAAAATGTCTTTATTAAATTTTGTCGGTCTTACATGAAGTGTTCCCAAAAAGAAGGAAGAAAAAATAGCATGCATCATTTTGGGAAGTAATTGCTCATGTGTTTTAAATTGGAAAGGGGTATACAGTTTATTCCCCAATAGAGAACCGTCTCCAATAAAGAATCACTTGTGTAAACTTTCCCATATATTTCTTCCACTTGATGAAGCAAAACCAAACCTTTTGTATTATTAGAAAGGGTAATCATTAGCAGGGTTTTACAGGACGCAATATCTTGCATCTTATACGCATTAATCATTAGGTAGGACCCCTCAATTTACCTTACCTGCGTCCGCTGGGACGCAGATGTGTTTGTTGTGCCTTTCATTAAAATCCCAAATTCCACAGTTATTTCTAAACGATTTGATTTTTCCCATATTTACAGCCTATCTATAAATAAATAGGACATGTGCTGTCGTTTAACCAATAATAGCGGGAGGTGTGTCAAAACAGTCCAATCAAATTCCCGTTGCTATGGCGCTATGAAATCTCATCATGTCTCGCTCCTGCTCTGATTTATCGATCAACATAGACGCTTGTCAACTACTGGGTTTTCTTACGGTCAAGCGTGTAAATGACTAGAAAAAAACGGCTGCTAAAATGTCGAAACAGAGCAATCTCAGAAATTTTTTTAGCAAAAGAAATGCAGAAAAGGACCAAGAACCACCCTCTAGCGGCTGTTCAGAGTCAGATCAGTCTGAACCTTCTAAAAAACCAGCCCCCAAAAAAGATCGAAAATTCCTATCTAGCTGGCTAGGTCGCTACAAATGGTTGAGATACGAAAATGACCTGATGTAACTACTTTTAATAATTAACAATACAAAACCAATTATATATACATATAAAAGATGGAACTCCCATTTTCAATGATGGGACCCCTATCATAATCAAAGTTGAGTCCCAGGGACCCCCAAACATTCAACTTGATGTAAAACCCTGCATTAGGGATGCAGAACATAATTAGTTTCTTCTGAATTCTTTTAAATAACCTCTTAAGTTGGCTAAAATGTGTTGTAGTATATTGTCAGTAAAGTAATTTTAAGCCTGGTTTTCAAAGCAAAATTTCAAAAAATGATATTTGTTCAGTTGAAAAGAAACAAGGTGGTTCCTAAACTATGTCATGGACATGCCCTATGATATCAGACTTACATATAAAAAAAATGACTTCCAGCTGCCAGGAAATTTTATACATGACAGTGTTATCTTGGGCACTGTACAGTTGCCAGTAAAGAATCACTTATTTTTGTATGTGTCTCCTGATGACCTATACCGAGTTGGTGGTGACAGAGAATGAAAGTATGCATCCTAACATAGAGTTTACTCATCAAATAAAAGTTTGCGACTACCTGAAAGCAAATAAAGCAGATTGTATTGAACCTTGAACAAAAATATACTTCTGGTGTCAGAACTTATAAATATTTATGAATATTGTAGCTTATAATGAGCACTTATAAAATTTGAACCAAAATTTTGTGTTAAAACTGTATAAGAATGACCTAAACTACTTGAATATGTTCTTTAATGGTGAAACTTTAGATCACTTTATATTTAAAGTGATGCTTAATCCATTTTCACCTTGGGACTGTACTGTTTTCAGGTGATTCCTTACTGGGGAATGTGGTTCTTTACTGGAGACACTGTATAAGGGTTATAAGTTGCCACTATTCTGTTAATCAAAGCTTTTTAATATCAAACTTACATGGATTGTAAGAGGTATGATGGCTGTATTAAATGTGTATTGTTTCAAATCAGTTGACAGTTAGTTACAAACACAAATTGTCAAGAATAGAATCCTTAGTGATTATTGGGGAATAAACTGTATATTTGACCTCAAATTTGTCTTAGGAAAATCCCTGAAAAATTAGAGGCGCACCTCTGGTTTACCGGCGCAGTTTATGATGCTAGACTAAATCTTAACATTTTGTTTGTTAAATGGGGCTGTGCCCCCACACCCCTGTCTACTTTTCGTGTAACGGCTATTAATTTATTTCTAGGCCACATTGTTACGATCTGTTCGGATTCCAATATGGTAGAAACCCCTAAACGACAAATGAAATAAAGTGCGCCCGGTAAACCAGAGACTACCCAAATTAGTGTAACACCATTAGTTATCAGCATACAGCTTTTTGAGAATGGTTATTGCGAAATGGTGTGAGTGCTGTAGTCACTGGATCAATAAGGAGCTTATCATTACCTTTATGTTTGTTGAAGTCTTATAAGGTTCTTGGCGAAATATCAGCGAGACAATGAGGTTCAAAAGCCAAATAAAGATTGAAGCAATTTTCGTCGCTTTTAAACAATTATTGATGAAATCTAAAGACGATGTCCCATTTATTGGCAAATAAATCAAACTAATGGTCAGTAAAACCGATGCGAAATTTGTGACCAACACGGATTTTAAGGTTTTCTTGGTCAGTGAATATTTGCTTTCGATGGGAGCCGCCATGTTGTTTAAGCGGGTAGACAATAAATCTTATCACGAATACACCTAAGCTTCTCTTTGTGAAATGAATCGTTCACCGTGAGGGTTTAACGTCATTATTATTATTATTATTATTATTATTATTATTATTATTATTATTATTATTACTTAATTGTTTGTGGTATCATTGGTTAGGTGTGGTACTTGATGGTATCGATTCCTGATATTTGCCGCCTTTCTTACTTTCCTGATCTTTTGACCTGTCGCTCTTCTTCATGATGCTGTGAGTTGGTCTGTAGTGTGTGATTGTGGTAGCTGTTGGTCATACTCACTTACTTTTTAAAGGTTCAGAAATTTAACACATGTATACATGCATGTTACTCTTGTGTCAAGAGAAACACTATGCGTTTATTGATAACCAAAGTACTCTGTAATTGTTCTAACGAACAAAACTCCTACCCCGCCCTGTTGTGCTGAATATCTTTATGTACCAGACCGCTTCCAAAATTTATCTTATTAACCTGCAGCATTTCAGTTGCAAGCATATATTTTCAATCAGAGTGGGAAACGGTGTGGATCCTGGTCAGATGGCTTTGTCAGAAGCCATCCAATCAGGATCCACAATGTTTTAAGAAGGACAAATCTGGACCCAGCAGGGCAATGTTTAACTGAGAATACAGAGATCCATTGTTTTACAAAATTAAAGTATTTGTCACACCATATGTTCGATGGACCATCAAGTACTGTGTAAGTGTTTTTCACAGCCATTAGTCAATGAGTAAATCCTAGATGACCAAAAAGGTAAGTGAGAATGATTAGGAAATACCACAATCACACACTGCAGACCAAACCACATCACCATGAGGAAGAGCCACAGAACACAAGCAGTTACAAGACATCCCAAAGACAGTCAAAGTAAAGCAACTCTTCCCCATCAAAATGATTGCAAAGCTAGAGAGAACGCTAAGTACTGCATAACAAAACAAGAACCAAACACATAACCCCTACAAACAATGGTGTAAAGATATGTAGTATATCTTGCAAGTCTATAACATTCTCAAGTGCTATTCCTCTCTGATACCTGCAGTAGTTGTAAGATAGATCTTGTTGTATTCATACCTATATAAAGTTCTATAACCATATCATAGTTGTTCTGAGTGTCTCAGCCCACAAATATAACAAATGGGAGCAACAATTAACAGAGAATCAACAACAACAGAACCACTGCTTTAGAACGGACAGCAGCCTAAGCTATCAGGGGCTTCAAAGCATGTTACTGTTACCAAATAATTGCTACAAGCTTGGCAAGTGCTAGCGACCCAGACTCTCTCTCTCTCTCTCTCTCTCTCTCTCTCTCTCTCTCTCTCTCTCTCTCTCTCTCAGTATAGACAACTTTATTATTTAAACTTATTCCTAGACATATAAAATATTTATAAAGTGACCTATTATGCCATTTTGTATAAACTATGTAGCTGCATGTATTAAAAGGAAATGAACTCTATAAGCTTTAAAGCTTCCGTTCAGATCCTTTACATTGTTCTATGCAATTATTGTACCACTTGTATTATTTATAGAGATAAAATAAAGTTAAAGCTAAATCTTTGCCCTAGATTATGTTGTTGTTAAAATACAAAAACTGTTTAGTTCGCATAAATGCTTCCTAACTTATGCAATGCATCGTCAAAGAGAAACAATCTAATAAAATTAACATAATATGATGAAACAATGCAAAGAAAAGGGCTCACGACTCACAGATAGTCAGAGCAAAAGGAAACCTTAAGTTAAGCCACGGTGAGCCCAGCCAGAGGCAAACATCAGGCACCAACCCACTGATATTTTTTATGCCAGGGCCGTCATTGAGTCTGAGGCCTGACCAACAAGGTATACAAAAGATTTTAGTGAACCGGGTCTTGCTCTGCTGAATTAAAGAAATACATAAAAGCTTGATGTCTTTCCTGCCTTCTCATCCAACGTATGCAACTGTGTTACAATTGAGTCTGAGGCCTGACCAACTGCTGTGCAGGAAACCATAGCTATAAACAGTGATTGGGTTATTACAACCAGGCATGCAGATTATCACATAATGTCCATGTTATATTCCATCTTTTTGTAACGTTTGATTATATCTTTGAATTGATCAGTAAAAGTAGGCTTTCGGTTGGTTGGTGCCTGATGCGTGTCTTTGTCTGGGCCCACCGTGGCTCAGCTTTCTTTAGCATGGACTATCTGTGAGCCGTGAGCCCTTCTTCTATGTTTCACCATAGTGTAAGTGTGTTTATTCGATTAGATATTATTCCTTGATGATGATACGTTGCAATAGTTAGGGCTCAGCATTTTTTGTGTTCTAACCATAACAGAATCTAGGGCGAAGATTTGAGTAGTTAGTTCACTGACCAGTTTCCCCAATTGCTTTGCGCTCAGCTATCCGGTAACCCGAGATAGACCTAATTATTGTGTCGCCAAAAATACATTAAAAATTCTGTAGCCCGATCCTAAAACACATTATAATGCATGCGCGGATCCAGGAATTTTCGTCGGGGGGGGGGGGGGGGGTCCATGTCAATCTGAAAAAAAAGCTCTGACAACGTTTTTTTAGTCCTCAGCTTATTTTACAGAAGTCAAATGGTTAATTACAAAGAAAACTATCATTCAACATCCAATATTTTCCAGGGGGGTCCAACTTTTTCCAGGGGGGTCCAATCGCTTATTCCCTATAGAAACCCATATAACTTGTGATTTTCCAGGGGGGTCCGGACCCCCTGTCCCCCCTCCCTCTGGATCCGCACTTGCAATGCTAATTTGAACAAAAGACATTGAATAAGACCATAGGTAACAAGAGCCAATTTCATTTTGGGTAACAGAAGTAAAGAAGATGAGTTATTCAATACTCCAGACATTTTGTCATACTGCTGGATAGCTCCTCTGCTGTTAATCGTGACTAAATGTTGTCTGCTATGTGTCGTTTGCTGGTCCTTTTAAACATCTCTGTAGCAAACAGTGTGGACGCAAATATGATTGCTCCTCTATAACCGCATGGTCACAAAGCTATCACAGACTCCCAGGATTCCAATGTCAATCGAGTTAAGCCCCATTTTTACCTCCTTGGAGCCCCCCACCCAACCCAAAGCACTGGTCTGTGACACATTCTGACCTCTCGCAGACTTCCAGAATTTCGGTGCCAATCAAGTTAAACCCCATTTGACCTCCTTGGACCTCTTAAATTCAACGCACTGGTCTGCGACGTTCTGACCTCTTGCAGGCTTACAGGATTCCGCTGCCAATTTGGGTACAAAGATAAGAAGATGAGTTATTCAATACTCCAGACATTTCGTCATACTGCTAAATAGCTCTTCTGTTGTTTATAGCGACTAAATGTTGTCTGCTATGTTTCATTTGCTGGTCCTTTAAAACATCTCTGTAGCAAACAGTTTGGATCCGTATCAGACTGCTCCTCTATTACTGCATGGTCACAAAGCTCTCGCTGACTTCCAGGATTCCGGTGCCAAATTAAGTAACAAAAGAAAAGAAGATGAGTTATTCAATAATCCAGACATTTTGTCATACTGCGAGATAGCTCTTCTGCTGTTAATTGTGACTAAATGTTGTCTGCTATGTGTCGCCTGCTGGTCCTTTTAAAAACAACTCTGTAGCAAACAGTGTGGACCGAGATCAGACTGCTCCTCTATTACCACATGGTCACATGCTTTCTCAAAGCTCAGTGACCCTTCCCTACCCAAAGTACTGGTCTGTAACACATTCTAACCTCTTGCAGACTTCCAGGATTCCAGTGTCAATCGAGTTAAGCCCCCCTTTTTACTTTCTTGGAATCTTCCTGACCCAAAACACTGGTCTGTGACACATTCTGATTGCTTTGCTTAATTTGTCTTCCCTGTTTGCTCATGATGGTTGAGCGGCTCTTCCTCTCGGTGCCACGGAGTTGTCTGCGGTTTGTGATTGTAGTATTTCCTGGTCATACTCACTTACTATTTCTGACCTCTTGCAGACTTCTAGGATTTCGGTGCCAAACGAGTTAAGCCCCATTTTGATCTTCTTGGACCCTCCTGAATTCAATGCACTGGTCTGTGACATGTTCCGACCTCTCGAAAACTTCCAGGTGTCCGGTGCAAAGGGTAACAAAAGAAAAGAAGATGAGTTATTCAATACTCCACACATTTTGTCATGCTGCTAGATAAGCCTTCAGATATAATAGCTTTAACTTTGGTATGAAGGTCCCATTGTCCACTCAAGATTCATCAAAGTTCCAATTTGACATGTCTATAAACAAATGTCACTGAGATTCTTTGATCCTGTCAATCCAAGTGACTGAAGATTACCATACTTACTAACACAATTAGATACTCAACCCTGACTTTAGTTTTTGTATTACATTAGTGGCAATTAGATGATAATCATCAGTTATAATTGATAAAAAAAAATCATAGATGAGTTAAATAATTTATTTATTTGTGCATTTATCGCATGTTGTGTATGTCTATTGATGCAGGAACAAACAGTGTGCCTCATGTCATGGTGCGTACATCTTGATGGCTATATAAGCATTCTTATTATACACACCTTATGAATTTATTCACTTATCGGACATGTAGCTGACATCAATATGGATTCTTTTAATGTATAAAAGGATCATTGATATTTATGTTTTATATAAATTTGTTCCCTAGCATACCTTTGTCAGTCATGATCATTCATTGCAATGACTTTTTCTCTCTGTTATTTAAGCCAATTATTTCCTTATCATTACCTTGCCAAAAGGAGATCAGCATATTTATTTGGTCATCTCAGTGACCTATATTAGAGTGACTAGACACTTCATTTTTCAGCCATATAGGTATGTCGTGGCATGTGTCACGTGACATACACTTGGTGCGCCTTTCATCGTACACACAAAATGGCGACACCGCTTGAGAAACTGCTGCATTTATAGATATCTTGAAGAGCGTACTCCTTTGTAAATATCGCTTATTGTTACATCATGTTAACAACAATCTAAAACACAAATATGAAATATTGATAAATGCTATGTTTCTGCATTGTTAAAATTAATCCTATTGAGTTATGACCGTGTAAATATTGGCCTATTTTATGAAAGTTGAGGAAATCGTCAAAAATGGCTCCAACAATACCTCTTTCACTGCGACGAAAAAAGTGTTTCCATTTATTAATATTCATAAACTAAGATGTCATATTATTCATAATTATTGTTATTATATACTATTTCTGTGATTGTAAAGGTGTTAAAAGATTTGGTAAACAATAAACAAATTAAGCTGTGTATTCCAAAACTTCGGTAAAAGCAAATTGTGTAGATAAATGATATCGATTTACCTGTGTAAGATGCCCGACAGAGTTATTTGAGTTGAGCATTGGTATTTCATATGAGTTTCTAGTCACTCTTATATAGGTCACTGGTCATCTGTTTAATTGACCGTGTTGGAGGGTACTAAAATTTAAGTAAGTAGGGGTGCAAAGATCAGGAATCGATACAATCAAGTACCACACCTGACCCAGGATACCAATGGGAAAGTGACAAACTCACAGCAGACACCACAAACGAGAGCCAAGAGGTCAGCCCTTTCCCACAGGTGACCACAAAGCACATATAAACAGACGCGCACAAAGACATAGCCACACTTCCAGGGACAGGAATAATGGAAGGAGATTGTACACACAATCCTGAAATATTTTAATAATTTAGATGTGACATTGTCACTATGTAAGGTAACAAACTCTGTTTGAAATTGACCAGAGTTACAAAAATATGTTGTTGTTTCTCTGTACAAATCGGCCTCTATTTTGAATCTTAGTGTTCTTATTATCCTGGTTGTTGTCTGGTTGTTGTCTGGTTGTTGTTGTTGATGATGATGATGATGATGATGATGATGATGATGATGATGATGATGATGATGATGATGATGATGATGATGATGATGATGATGATGATGATGATGGAGTCACAGGTCAAGGTCAAATGTGTTCAAAATATATCATGTGGCTCGCAGTGCGATTTTTTTTTCTTTATTTTTTAATAATACTAATACTTACAATAATAATAATAATAATAATAATAATAATAATAATAATAATAATAATAATAATAATAATAATAATAATAACAACCGCAGCACCAGCACAGTTTTAACGTCTATTTAGGTTCAAACATGTCTTTTGTCTGTACCAGCTGTAGCGTCACTTCCGCGTGTCTGTCAAAGAACTGTCAGATTTTGTTTATTTTACACGTGTCGATCAAACAGGTAATACTCGCTTATCTTTGGTAATCTAACCAATACAATAAGACCTACGTGGTCTTCATAAGTGTGTCCTGCAAACCCATATAGAGATTTAAAGGTAACACTCTATTTAACAGGAAATTTCACCTTAGAGTGAAAGTTAGACGGTAGGCGACCGACATCTTTTCTTCTTCCATCTAGCTGTGGGGGCAAGGGTTGCGAGCCACAAGGGACTGACTATGTACAGGATGAAAGCGTTGGTTACTTTTATCTCCAGAGGAGATATCTGCGCAAAGATCTGAATTCCTCCAGGGATCTCTGCAGACACTACAGGTTCAGACTGGAAGTTTGTTTCAATCCCACATTTCCTTGGGAAAAGGGAGTTGGAATATATTTTCTTTCTTTCAATACTGGCATTGCTTGTTTTCTGCTGTCATTGAGTCTGTCACTGACTTGAATGGAGCAAGTAATTCATAAGGTCAGGCTGACATCACAGCCGCCATATTGTTTCATCTGCAAGGTGAAAAACTCAGAGCACCTAGGTTTCTAACGGCAGGATTTAATCATATTTTGAAAATTTTGATTGACAATTCATCATAATCCAGCCGAGAAAACCCACAAACAAAGGGAATATGTTGTAGAAATCAAATTTTTCTGTGTGGTTTGTGTGAGAAAATTATGTATTCGGTAATATTTAAGCTAAAAGTTGGCATCTTTCAACGATTAAGTCCGAAGCTAGTACCTCCAACTTAACACGCTAGGTGGGCATTAGATATCTGTGGTTTCTTTTTACAGAAGAGTTCTTTGCCGACCGTATGAATACTCAATTGAAGGTGTATGCGGTATAAAGACTTTGTTACTGTCCATCTCTAAGCTAATATATGTATTTTCTTTGGAGCTTCTATCTACAGAAGATTTGACCTTTTTTCAAAAGATAAATCTGCTTAATCTTCCTCAGCCAAATAAAAATACACATGGGCACTCAGGGCTCAAGATTACCTATTCCATCGTATGGTCCGGTCAACAAACAATTCTGACATCATTGTGGAGAAACCAGATGAAAATGCCTCCGGAGGCGGTGCTGTAGCCCACAACACCGGGAACACACGTTTAAGTCTGGCATACTAGCCACCTGAGCTACATGGACAAACCTAGTTTTCCTAATCACCAATCACAGACACTACACTTCTCTGCCTTTCACTTAATTCCTCCCTTTTGTCCATTGCCATCGTATCTGACACCATTAAAGTGAAATCGGTTGGGCAATGTAGACTCTGATGGGACTCAAAGTCTCAAACCCCAGGTTCCAGAAATTACAAACACCAAAAATTGGTGTTAAAAATGCTTTCTGAAAAGCACTAGACCATCATCAATGATAATTTAAAATATTAATTTTGCTAAAATTTTGAACATAAATTTTATATGCATATATGCCACAGGGCTTATTTTTGGCTGATTTTATAGCCATTATTGGGTAAAATTCCCAATGCCAAAAAGTATCTTTTTTTCCCAATTTTTGGAGGAAAATTCCCAGTTTCAAATCAGAAAAAAAATTGAAGAAAAATCATCATTTTTATCATGGTAAAAGTTGGCTTAAAACTCTCGAATATTCAACATTGCACAGTCTCATATAATACAACATGCAATGGTGATTATGATTTAACACTACAGTTAAATTCAGATAAATATATGATTTATTTTATGATTTGAGCACTAAAAAATTCCCAATTTTTGGCTTTTTCGCGCTAAAATTCCCAATCCCAGGGGTATGGGTCAATGTCCCAAAATGGTGAAAAAAAGCCCTGTATGCAAAAATGCTTGTATATAGGTCAAAATAAGTAAATATTTTGAGCGTTAACTTGTGAATATTTTCTTACCCATCATTTTTAACATAAATATGTTTTGAGTGCTCAAGAGAACCTGCTCATTGAGACAGTTCTTTTGACCAACAACATATGTTTTGGTTGAGAAATAAAAAAAAAATAATTTTTGATTGTGCACTTTTAAGTTTTATCTAGAGGCATGCATGTATGTTGGTTTATCTTGTATTTCTAAAATTTTTCCACGCAGCACATGAGGGATTATGTTATCTGTGAGTTGAGACTATATAATGGAAGGTGCCTACTTAAATTGGTAATGTGGCTTGCAGCACTGCCTTCTGTGTATGCAATGTCCATTATATTTTGAAGTCTGAAAATTTTAACATTTAGGCTACAAGTTTGAAAAGAAACCATTCCATGTGCAATTACAATTGTACCTAAGCAATTTTATGACGCATGCTACCAGATAAAAGCACAGTTTTATCATGAGCATGTTATTTGCATAAACTTTAGAACAAGAGTTTTACTCTGTGAGAAACATGTCCAAAAGAATATGTGTTTGGCATGCAGGTAGCGTGAGGTAGGGAATTTAAACCACACATGTGAGGGTCTGGATTTAGGGTGCAGAAAATCGCTAATGATTAAAAAAAATAAACACTTCAATCAGTAATTTACGTTTTCATGTAAATATACACAATGTAATGTTTAACCTTTATCACAGAAAACTTATATTTCAGAACTTATTGCAATATTCGTTATGCACTCTTAACTTAAGTCCTGGTTTGGGCTGCTCTGTATGAGTGCAATAGGGTTTAGCCCAAATATTGTTACGTAATCACTTTATAAAAAGCCTGGATCCCAATTACATTTTTTTGCCCATTTAAGGTAAAAATAAATGCATATGTGTGGTTCCAGTTTCACTTTTATCCCATGCATGTCTTGATATACGGTGTTCTAAAATTTCAAACTCTAGTTCAACTTGCCAAAAAGGCCTTAACAAAATAGGACAGACCCAAATCAGATTGCTTCTGAAGAAGTTGTCGGATGAGGGTCTTACCTGTTTGTTATTCTAACAGGCATTTTGTGAAATCCAGTCCTGATAACCAGCACTTTATGTGAAAACAGAAAATGAAAAGTGTCTGAAATTTTAGAACATTTACCGTAAGTTATATTTTCAGATGTCTGGGTTACCAATCTGTGATGTCAGCTTGTGAAGAGGAGAATAGAACCCAG
>CAXHUL010000730.1:0-18000 GCA_964019695.1 Loripinus fragilis
AACTGCAAGTAATTGCCATTATTATTAACTAAAATTTAAGTATGGAAGTAAACAGCATGGAGCAGTCTGATCTGGGTCTATGCTGTTTGTCTAAAAGGCGTCCGATACATTTCAGCAGATGAAATTTGTTGTGATTAGCGCTTTAAGGATTAATTTATTGCTTCTTTCGATTAACCCTTAAAGCCCCAAGAAAAAAAATGCATCTGAAAATGTCGTCTGCTGAAGTCGTCTGCTGCAAATAATTGCCTAGCATTGCATACAAATTAAGTATAGAAGCAAACAGTGTGGAGCCAGAACAGACTGCTCCTACAGGAGCAGTCTTATCTGGGTCCACACTGTTTGTCAAAGAGGCTTCTGAAACATTTCAGCAGAGTTTGAATGTACAGATGTCATGCATTCAATAACATTTCAGCAGAGGACATTTGTTGTGATTGGTGCTTTAAGGATTAATTTATTGCTATTTTCGATTAAGATAATTGGCACAACGCTATGGTTCAGTGAGCTTACCCTTCTAGAATCCTCGTCTCTTCCGTTGCTGGTACTACTCTCCCCTGTACTGCTCTCTGTAGCGCTCTGTTATAATAACAAACAAGAGATTAACCCCTTTAAGAGCAAATAGATTTTCCATAAAGCTTGATACAGTTAAGTCAGGATGGTCAATTGTATATATTGAGGGGTTACAGGTTATAATTTTTTTCAGCCGGCGGCTATGTTTATGAAGTTTCCTACCCATGCCCAGGTTCTTTCACAGTTTTTGAAGTTTGTTTCATACAAAATGTAGCTACTTCGGTTGGGATAGGTTGGGATAGACGAGTCATACACCATAAAAGTACCAAATGTAAAACTAATGGTTTTAGGCAATTTAGGCACAGTGTTATGCCCGGTGGTGTGGTAGACTGTATCGAAGTAAATATTGATTTTTTTTGGTGCGCAATATGTTTGTAAAGAGACTGACTGTATCGCTGTAAATATTGAATTTTCTGCTTGTTAACTGAATGGCTTAATAGATTTGTAAACCAGTCAAACAGTTTTGTCTGCATAACCAGATAACATTTCCTCCTATGTGAAAATTCCTACAAGGCACTGGAGACGTGGAAAACGCGGGGAAAAAAACAGGATTTGGAGAAAAGGAAACCCCAACAAACTGCACTTATCATCATAACAAAATTATTTTATGTCTACATTCTTTGTAATTAAATAAAATTATTCAACTTCAAGTTACTTATTTCACTGCTAAAATGGATCTATTACACAGACAGTAAAACTCTTGTCCACTGTCTAGGTAGTTTGGTCATTGGATCGGGAGTATTGAATGTGAAATCTTTTTGACAGTGTATGGGATGCAGTTATGAAACTGACTGGGTGAATATCATTTTAGCAGTTATATAAGGAACTTTATATGTCATATTACTCCCTTATATTCTTTATTGCATCAGTTTTAACGGATAAGTGCATGTGTTTGCAGGACATTGAAGTGAAAATTGTAAGTCACTCGTCCTGCAGGACAAGTGCAATATTGAAATATTTTTGTCCCCAGGGTGGTTGGTGTTTTAGGATGCTTCAACCCTTGTGGGTCATTAGACTAGTCAAGCAGTGTAAAGTATAAACATGATTTGAAAGCATTTAGTTAAGAGTGTGTAACAGAAAAATATTTTTCTTATTTCTAAACCAAAACATATGTTGTGGGTACTCAAAAGAACCGTCTCAATGAGCACCCATAACATATGCTAAAAGTTATGGGTAAGAAAATATTAACAATTTAACGCTGAATTTTTTGGTTTGGAATACGAAGATATATGTGTAATGTGACAATGATTGACATGGGACATACCGTTGTTCCGTCATCATCTGTCGTGTTATCATCTTCCTCATCATCGCCCCCGCTCTCTTCACTAGCGTTCTCTAACTGTTCCGGCATCTTGCCATCAAACGCCTCAGACAATATAGCACCAATCCGCTTCTTCCTCGTTCGATTCTTTTGACTGAAAAAATCACCCTTAACCCATAAAGCGCCACCTAGAATTTGCAGCAGACGAACAATTCAAATTTTGCCTCTTTTTCAAAAATAACAAATTAGGCATGATATTTCATGAGAATCGTCTGCTGACAGACGATTCTCATGAAATATCATTCCTTATTTCTTTGTGGAGCTCTGATTGACACCAAAATTCTGGATTGTATGAGCTATAAAAGGCTGGTGCAATATCAGTTCTGACAGCTTTGGCCAAATAAAAAAACAAGTGTGTTTCGGGTAACGGGTCTGAACATTTTACACATATTTTTTTAAATTATTTTTTTCTGGAAAAAATATACTTTTATACATTTTGAAAGGCATCGCCTTTCAAAATGCATAGAATTATATATTTTTTCCAGGAAACCTGAAAAAAATCTAGGTTTCACCACTAAATTTAGGCAGGGTTGGGTTACCCTTAACACAGGTATTTTTTATTTGGCCTATTGATAAAATTGATCCGATAGAAATGAACGCTCAAGATTCTCAGACTTAAAAATATAAAATATTTTAAACATATGCATCTTTTTGTGAAAGACTTGTTCCCAATACATGTTTAATGATAATCTATAATTATATTTTGACAATCAACAGTTGTGAAAAGCTTCTATTATCTTCAAAGGATCAATAATAATACATAGCATAATGCCTAAGAATTATCCTATCAACCAAAACTGGGTTCATACAGAAATAAGAAAATAGAATTCCAGGACTTTTCCAGGAATTTTTTCACTTTTCAAGGATTCAATTCCATCGCCTGTCTAAAGGCCGAATCCATATTTATAACATGCAAAAATTCATTTCCCACTCCATTTTGTATAAAATGTACAGTCGAACTTCGGTGGCTCGAACTCGTCGGGACCGTCGGTGCGAGTTCGACCCATCCATATGTTCGAGCGATACCTAGCCTGACAATTTTCAAGTTGGTTCATGTGAACTTTATGTCATCACTGACACCACGTTTTTTTCAACCAAAGTTGCAAAGCGCACGTGACACCCGTCACTGATCAATGACCCTTTGCACGCTAGAGTTAAAATGATTAGCCGCATGTGTGTTTAAAGTACCTTCATTTATCAGCATGCGCCTATGCGCAGGCTGATCAATGCATTTGCTATCAAGTAAGCTGTACCATTTGTCTTCTTGTGGGTGAATGTTCCTGTTTATGTGTCGCTACAGTTTATGTTCGGTTGTTTATCCTTTCCTTTAGAACAATAAAAGAAAAAAAACAAGTTTGTTTCTTATTATTTATTCACAATGTGCGAGTGAAAAAATGAAAAACTCCCCAGGATGTTTACAACAAAGACGCGGATCAGACTGTACCACCGCACAATCTGATGCCTTTCTTTATCCAGCCAGGCATGTTTTACTCCTTTTGACACGTGAATTCTTGATTACAAAACATCTCATAATTGTCTTTAATCAACTAAGTGGTGACAAGTGAGAACTTACTCAAATCTTTGATCTGATAAATTGCCGCTAATTGTTTCACACGTTCGGCTCGTCAGTTAGGTAATCCAAGGGTAAAAATCATCATTGTCACGGAGCGCTTATGAAAATAATAATGAAATTAATCAAGCGTGTGACTGATTCATGTAAAGAAATATTTGGTTCGAGCCATCATAGCGTTTTTACATGAAAAAATCACCATGCGGACCGTGCTTTGAGTTTGAGAGTTCGAGCCATCCCTGTTCGAGCCTGGGGTGTATTTTAACATTAAATGTATAGGGAAATTGCCCGGGACCGACAAACGAGTGTGAGCGATCCCTGGTGTTCGAGACAGGTGAGTTCGAGCGACCAAAGTTCGACTGTATTTCCCATTCCAGCTTATTTCTGAATTTTTTCTAACAAACCACAATTTTTCCCTTTTTGAACACTGGAAAAGGAAGAGGTCACGCGCGATTCTTATCACCAGTTGACAAATTCTTATAGTGATAAAGACCATGCCTCAAGGTTATAAAACTTGAGTACAGTCTCAGAATCAAAATAAAGTGCAACGATTGGCTGCTTGTGGACACGTGTCAATCATTGCGCTTTACTTTGAGTCTGAGAATGAACTCAAGTTTTTTAACCTCGAGGCCAGGCCCTGAGATTATAAAACTTTTTTCATGCTTAACTCAACTGAGCACAAAATTTCAACTGCTCATAAAAACTAAAATACCGACAAATAAAAAGGTTTCTTGCTTTAAGTCTCTCAGATGTTGTATTTATCATGCTAATAAATTTTTAGATTTATGAGCAGGATAAATGTCTTTCTGAGTTGAGCATGAAATAAATTTATAACCTCGGGCCCTGGACTACCAGGCACATTGAATCTGAAAACAATGTCGCACCAACAGATATATTGAATCTGAATACGGTGTCCCAACTGGCTCTTACTCACTCATTTTTGGCACATCCCCTAAAACAAATTGTTGTTTTTTTTATAATTTTCCAGGACCAATCCAAGTTTTCAAGATAAATTGTGCAAAATTTCAGGAAAATTCTAGGACAAATTGCCCATTTTTTTCAAATTCTAGTTTTCAAGGATTAAGGTCAAATTCAAGGACTTTTCCAGGTCCGTACAAACCCTGCAAAATTTTTTGACATCTGGACCTACATTTCCTGAAAAATCCTCTTCTTATGTATTTGTTTTGTTATACTGGTCTGGCACAGACAGAACCAGTCCTCAGGGTTTCGACAAAGCGAGACTCAAACTACTACTTGTCTCTTCAGCTACAGAGACTAGCTAAAAAATTGAAATTTTACCTGTAGCAAGTTTAGAAATCATACTTTCCAAAAAGCAAACAACAAAGGCGTTGCTAATCAGTCTGTGCGGATGCGCAGGCTGATCTGGCTTTTGTGGTTCGCAAACCCCTAAGACAGGTTTTCTTGCACCAAGGCCCATAGAGAGCTGTACTTACACCCTTCGAGCAACATCTGCTAACTGTCTCATAAGGTCTCTGTTCTGATCAACGTCCTTCAAAACAAACGGCTCCGCTACAATGCGGTCCCAACTGAAAGTGGAGAGGAATAATTATTTAATTCAGCGGTTACAAAATTGGGAAAAAGTCACCTAAATTCCATTGGGAATGGGGTCGAATTTCGGCCCCTGAAAACACCAAAAAATCCCTGAAAAGGTATGTCCATGGTGCCCCTATTGGGTTAAACATAATACTGATGATATTACAATGTACAGGAATAATAACCTTGATCCAAATCATTTGAAAATCAACTAGTGTTCAGGAGTGACAGAATGTTTTGAAAAAGTCACAGTAGTTTTGAAAAGTCAGCAAACGACAACTGAAGAATGAAAAATTACCCATCATGCAAAGAGTTGGCAATCAAAAGCTCAGAAGAGCTAAAAACTTTGACAGTGAACTGTCCAGTCTGAATTTCATTCAAATATAGGTCCCGATGAGGAAACTTTTGGAGTGCAGAATTGTAACAACAGTATTTTCTTTTCAATTAATTTAAACATGTGTTTTGGGTGTTCAAAAGAACTGTCTCAATGAGACGGTTCTTTTGAGTACCCACAACATAAATGTAGTTTTTAAAATTAAAATTAATTAATCTTAGGCCTGGACTAGAGGCCTGAAACGGTCTGGTCTGGATTCCATGTATACCTGTTGTTCCAGCGTAGAAAGTGTATATGATAGCCTGGCTGTCTTCTACCATCAACATCCCTATACACAGTCGTGTCCAAGATCTGAAAAACATAAGAAAAAGATTTGCTAGAAATGTTATATTAGTGTAGTGGTTGCACTATTCTATTCTGTTCCAGTCGGCTTGCACCTGATATGTCCAGCCGGGGTATCCCGAATGGGATGGACCTATATAAAGGACAAGATCTCGTGTTAGAGTGCGAGAACTGGCCAAGCCCTGAGAGGGAACAGACCCAGAAAGACGATAAACTATAGAGAAGCGTAGAATATTCACAGCCTAGCGGCCCTATATTACCTAAAGGATAGGTAAGATAACTATATTGGTGGCAGCGGTAATCTGGAGAAATGTCGCCTGTCGTCAGACAAGGTGTGGTATTCTTGAAATTTGCAATTTGTCATTTCCCGCCATCTGCCATTCCCGCTTCCATCGTCCATTTGCACACGTCTGTCTCCCAAAGAAATTGAACTGGCCATCCATTCAAACCTGATTAGATAGTCCATATTAGTCCCATAACAGCGTCGACCCTGAATAAATCTGAAAAACAAACTGTTTAATTTGTGTTGCTACTTCCTGTCTCTTCAAAATGGACCCTGAACACAGGATTTATGTGAATTTTGCCACACCCAGGGAGCTGCGAATAATACCTGGGGTTGGTGAAAAAATCGCTGCGGCAATTGTGGAAATGAGACGGCGGAACAGCAATGTGACAGCCTCTTTTCTCTCAAGCATCTTGAGGAAAGGCTTCCAGAGGATCTCCTGGCATGTTTAAACTTCAGGCCAAATCCCTACTTTGCTGCAGCAGATGAGCAACAGGATGACGGCTATGGTGCAGCCAGTTTGGACTATGAAGACGGTTACAAGGCACAGTTGACAGAAAAAATAAAGCGTGAGATAGAGAACAGAACATGGCCAGAGAGCTCGACTATCCCAAAGGAGAGAGGCACAGTTGGTGGTAGGGCTGTGGATTGTTAGGCAAGTGGCGATCCGATCCGATCCACGATTCATGAGTTACGATTCACAGATCAAACTGCGAGTCACTCACTGGTTAATAAAAAAATAAGACATCTATTGTTGGGTCTATTTACTTAGTAAATCAGCCCTTTCTGTTAACACAGAAGTACCATATGTATACAGTTAGTTATCAAAGAAGATAAGACTACATTTCCACTCACGACTGTCAAGGCATGCAACACAATTCGTAAACTTGATCTAATACCTTCCTGAAACTGGACAACCAGATATTCTGACAGAAGTGTGCTGATTTCAGTATAAGGCCCTTTTCCTTTGTCTTGTAGTTCACACATAGACAACATGACCTGGGTCACGTAGGCCTAATCAGCTGTCACCTTGTCGGCAAGAAAAAAACTTCAAACAAAAAAAGAACCCATTGTAATTTATTTGATAATTGACATTTGATGATACTTTTGGCTCTGTTTACCGATGAAGTGTAACTTAGTGTGCTTAAACTAAATAGATTGGAGTCTGCGGATTCTGGAAAATACTTTACTGTGAATTAGGATTTAATTACGGATAAAGGATGTCATTAGCCTGCGAGAAACAAAGGTATTTAAATTGTTCTAATTGTCATTGAGAAAAATTTCACTTGACCATTTTCATTCTTTTGTGAAAAACTTCTTGTTTCAGTTTAAAAAAAAAAAAAAAAAAAAAAAAGATCCCGATCCAACGATTTCGGCAGTGACGAATATTCATACTCGATTTTATATTCAGATCCGCGAATATCCGAGTACTCGGATACTCGCAGCAGCCCTAGTTGGTGGGCCAGAAGCAATTTCTGTCCCATTGACTATGAGAGGCGCAGTTTGTGGGCCAGAAGCATTTTTTGTCCCATGGACTAAGCCCATCTACAAGATGACAACAGGCATGCAAGAAGATCCTATTCATCAAGATACTGTCTTTCCGAAACAGAAAACAAAAAAGCACAAAGATGACAAATCACAGAGTCTAAAAGTTAGACGAAAGCTAAATCTTGAAGAATGTTCTGATGAGTCTAAGGGTGCAGAAAAAAAGCACAGATCAACAAAATTGGAGACAGAACATAAACCTACAAAACATAAGATTTCAGCTGAAGACGGTAAGAAAAAACAATCAAACAAGTTGAAGCTTTCGGAAAAAAGTGACAATGACAGTGCTCCAGACAATCAAGCACAGCTTTCTGAAAGAAAATTCATAAAGACAAGTACTCACTTTCAAAAAAGAACAAACAAAAGAAATCAGCTGTTCTTCCAAAGATACATGCACATGAAACATCATCTTTGCCATCATCTGAAGATTCCAGCTCAGATTCTGATGTGGTCAAGAAGAAAAGCCAAAAGAAATCAGTCCTTCATACTTTGCCGAAACAACTGCAGTATGATGGTAAAAGCAATTGGCTACATTTCAAACACAAACTCACTAAATATGCAAAATCATCAGATTGGACGGCTAAGGAATGTTTAGATTGTTTAAGTTGGTGTTTAACCCGAAAAGCAGCAGACTTTTGTGCTACTTTAATGGAAAGGACAAAACATCTTTCTTATCAAAAATTGCTGAAAAGATTAGATGATTGGTTTGGTGACAGAGAATTGCCAGCTTCAGCTCAGGTGCCGTTTCAACAGGCGACCCAGAAGAAGGAAGAATCTTTGGAAGACTGGGCGGATCGAGTGTTGACCCTATCTGGCAAAGCGTTTAAGGAATTGCCAGAGAAGTACAGTAATCAGCAAGCAGTGGCTATGTTCTGTCAGGGATTAAATGATGCTGAGGCGGGTCTCTGTGTTTGCATGAGAAAACCATCAAGTATGGGAGATGCTCTGAATGAAATTAAGTTATACCAGCACACAAAGGATGCTATATATGGCCATAGGAAAGACCAGAAAGTTTCTTCTAGAGTCATTGCAGAAGACCTTGAGGATGGTTTGGAGGCATGATCGGCAGGAAATAGAGCTTCTGTAAGAGAACACTATCGCATCGGTAGTTAAGCTCTTACAAGAAATCAAAGACACTACTGTTCTACAAAAGCAAGGTTCTGTAGACATTTAGGACACTAATCATTAGGTAAACAGTTTATCATACGACTGACCATTCAAGTTTAAGTTGGTTATTGCGACTAAAAAAGTCACAGTGGTTATTGGCAAGTTTGATACACATTGTGAAGATTGAAGTGACTGTGTAAGGGCTGATGGGTCAATGAGATACTTTGAAAGAAGTTGTGGCGACGCAGTTCCATTGACATCACAGGTACTTCTGGAGCCATGAGACAATTCGGTGTTTCTGGGGGAGCTTGAGGTTGGAGCGACAGTCATGGGGGACAGCGCAATCATTGGTTTGGATGTGATACATCTCTGAGTGTGAAATTTGGACCGATATATGACGTGTACTGAATTAGCGTTGATGTCGATGAAGTGCTAGGCAGAGTTGTCGTGGTCGTGGGTTTGAATCTTTTTGAGCTAATATTCGACGTGTACTGCATTTGCATAGATGTCTGGTAAGGTGCTAGGTGGGTTTGTCGTAGTCATGGGTTTTGAATGTCGCTTCAGACACTTGGAGTAGCAGCAGTCGTGTCTTAGGGGACATCAGCGGAGACGGGGCGAATAACCAGGTTATCGAGATGGCAAGACAGCCTGTTATGATGTTATATCTAATATGGTGGAAGAACAGTCTGCAGAGAAGATATTTACAACAAAAGCTGACTGGGGTATAACCAGTTCATTGTCTAGCGTGAAGAGCCAAAGAGGGTACAGGTTAGTGTCCAATAGTAACCAGCCAGAAGCTAAGACCAGTGGCTTTGCCAACCAGTTACTTGCCTGAAGGAGCGTGACAGGCAAGAACTTAACAACAGGTAGCCGCCCAGCTTTACATTGATGGAAGAATAGAACCTTCCTGAGGGATGTTATAACCAGTTTCATCTGGACAGGTCAAGGGCCGCGTAGGAAACCAAGAAACTATGTGGAATATTTAATGTAAGCATGTACATCCAGATCACATAGAGGTTGGGATAGACTACATTGCCTATCCATCTATGTTGCCAAAGCAGCATGGCGGAATTGGCCAGAGTTCTGGAGTACCTCCAGCCCTCACATTTTGTTTGTCTTGTTGCTTTACGTCCCAAGTCAACAGCTATGGTCATGGCGGGACGGTCAGTTCACCTAACCACACTTTTTCCTGGGCAAGCTTGAACATGCAGTTAACCAGTACTTCGTGCACATACTTTCGCTTGTAACTGACAACAACCCTTCTTGAATGATTCAGCGGAAGGGAGGAGAACGACCGTAGAAATTATTTCATGATCAATCTGCAGGAAAGTATGGGACCGGGCCGGGATCGAACTCACGACCCCTGGATCTGAAGTCAGACTCGCATCTGTTGCCAGACACGTTACCGACTGCCCTACGCGGCCCGGTTCCAGCCCTCACATGTCCTAGTTCTTCACGCTCAAGGAATGACATCTGGCAGCCAGGAGGCACCTTATGATCTTCAGCTCCTGTATCTGTTGGAAGGAGGATAGCAAATATGGTTGCGTGGATTCGAGACCAGATTTGGAAGGAGGTGTTAGAGTATGCTCGCGCATGCGAATCATCTCTATCAGAACAGTGGAGAGGTGGCAGTTTGTCAGTTACTGTAGACAGCTTTGCACTCGAGTACTGGTTATCTGCTGGTAGCTTGCCCAGGAATAGTGCAGGAGGACTAACTGACGGGCTTATCACGACCAAAGCATTGTGGGTGAGGCGGTAAATTCGACGTGATATCTTCCCCAGCATTGGGGCAGATAGTGAAGAATGCTATCACCGAGATGTGTCCAAGACCTTTCAAATAAAGAGGGGAGGAGTGTAGTAGTTGCACTATTCTATTCTGTTCCGGTCGGCTTGCACCGGATATGTCTGGCCGGGGTATCCGAGGTATTCCGAATGGGATGGACCTATATAAAGGACAAGATCTCGTGTTAGAGTGCGAGAACTGGCGAAGCCCTGAGAGGGAACAGAGGCAGAAAGACGATAAACTATAGAGAAGCGTAGAATATTCACAGCCTAGCGGCCCTATACCTAAAGGATAGGTAAGATAACTATATTACTAGGTTGGACGGAAAATTCCAACCCGGTATTTACCGGTGGAATTTACCAGTATTTCCCGGCATGGCAAATAAGGCTCAAGTGGCAATTACTGGCAAATAATGGCAAACATAACTTTTTTGTCGTGAAATACTGGCAAATACGATTTTTAGCTATAAAATGCAGCAGATAATTTAGGAAGTTGACTTAAAAAAGTATAATTTAACCAAATGAGTGAAAATGTAAATATTGAATATGGCGCTACAGTATCATCATAAAACCTTTGAATATATTTAAACGTGTTATAACAGCCAAAACTGAATCTTAGATTGAAATTTTGAAATACTTTTTAACAATATATCTCTTAAGCCCTTATCATGCTAAATATTTTATGTACCACAAAGTAACACTTTTCCCAAATTTTATCCTGTTCAGCTTAAATCGGTAGTTTCTATTAATGTGGAAAACAGTGTAGATCCTGATAAGATGGCCGCTGAAAGAAACCAGCCGATCAGGATCTAGTTTTTTAAAAAATGGATTCAACAGGACAAGGGTTAATTCTGGGTTCAGCAGGACAAGGGTAAATTCTAATTTGACCTTTAAATGGGGAGAAAATTTACCTGTGTATCTGGCAATTGTTTGACACCTGTGCCTGTCATAAACTGTTAAAACAACACATCCCCAAGCAGGGCTTATTTTTGGTCGATTTTATAGCCGTTATCCGGTTATATTCCCAATGCCAAAAAGTATCCTTTTTTCCCAATTTTCGGAGGAAAATTCCCAATTTCAAGTCTTAAAATATTTTGAGAAACAAATCATCAATTTGTCTAGTAAAAGTTTGCTTAAAAATGTGTGTACAGCATGTGTATTCAGGGTTCCCAATCACGAAAATTAGCGTGGTGTGAACCGGTGTTTACATTTTTCTACCGACGGTTGTTATCGGTCGTGTATAAATTTAACCTGCCATTTAATTATCAGCGCCCAGGGGTGTTATGTCCTCTAACCATTGGCTTATCAGCCGTGGACTACTTCTTTGTTTTAATAGATAATTGCCCCTTGGCATGTTCAAAAATAATGAAGCTTTTCACTTTATGGCATCCCATGCACACGTTTGCCTAGATTTTAAGAGCCAAAAATGGCTAAAAAATGTATTCTGGTCCCTGTGTTCTAACTTCATCATGCAAAATTTTATCAAAATCGAACAAGTAATACAAAATTTATGCTAGTAAAACTAGCTAAAAAACTAAGGATTGTAACACCTTTTGCGTGACATTTTTTTCATTACAGAATTTCACCTGCACATTTATACAAAACTGTGGATGTTGCCATACTTATTAGCCAACTTTGTGATTACCCATTCCTTTCAACTTAATGAAAATTGGAAAATCATGCCTTTTCATCATTACCTATGTTATTTTTTATGCATTGTCCAACAGGACTAGTCTGAAATTCAGGTGCAGTAAAAATGAAGAGATTTTGCCCAGAGTTGGTTTGACATAAATATTTGAAAAGATAATAACCTATAATGTGGTCTGCAGCAATGACCAATCTTAATACATTTTATTTCAAGTATTACAGCTGCTTTATAAGCATTCATAATACAATGAGCAGAACTGGTCGTAGAGCACCCTTTAAACTAAGGAGTGTAACACTTGACATTTCAAGCCTCATAACCTTTTCCAAGGTTATGTTTTGTGAGATAATATGCCTCATATGAAAAGTGTTTGACCCATAATAGAGGTTCATACAGTGTGAGTTTTTATCTTGGTCTTGAATTTCTTCATATCATCCATAAAAGCCACTAAGGAGTGTAACACTTTCTTGCAAAACACTTCTGTGGGTTATTTCTATACCAGTAGCAGTATAATTTCAATTTATTTACCATTATTACTATAGAGCAATGTCCCTCAGACAATTCTAGTAGCACCTTTTTATGTTCAAAGTGTAAAAAAAAGCTGTACTGCATTGAAATCGCCTAAAAATCTGTGATTTTGACAATCCATTTTCTTGAAATTTGACCTATCTAGGCATTCAGGACAACATTTATTCTTGAAAATCACGTGTTCTGATAAATATAAAAAGATAAAATTGACCAATATAATCCTATTTTCTAACCAAGCTAATGTTTTGCTATGACACCACGACACAAAGCGTTACACTCCTTAGTGATTTTTGTTGTAATGCCATTTAAGAGCTTTTTTCTTTTCCAAACCAGCAATATTTCTTTTTTTAATTGACTCTGATCATTCATTTCCAAGATTTAGAACAGTTCTTTTGATGTATTTCTTTGAATCTTCATTCTTGATTAGCATTTGAGGTTAATCATTTAGAAATTAAATATAAAGGAACCTTTTTCTATTGGTTCATGATGTGACTATCAATATCTGTGAGAAACTTGTATTCCCTTTTGCAGCTAGTTAAATGGTATTTAATGTATGTTACTTACAGAAAAGTGTTCAATTGCTAAAATAATTAGAGAAGAAAATATTATTTGCAATCAGTTTAAGCATTTAGAGAAAGAACATTCAACATATCTTAATACACTAATTCAAGATCTTGGGGAGACAATTTTTGTTTGTGCTGTAACACTGATTATGAGATTCTTATATAGTAGAAAGGAAATTGTGTCATTTAATGCTAAAGCTAGAATTGCATTTGTACAAAATGTTACACTCCTTAGTATTAGATCAGACATTTCTTTACAAAAAGGCCAATAATCTGCAATAAAATTATATTAACACTATGCAAGTGAAGTCACTTCTTTGTATGCAATACTCTAAATGTGGCTTAGCCCTGTTAGTTCCAAATTCTGGCACATAAACAAATCAAACTAAGGAGTGTAACACACTTTCCTAGTTTTTTGCCCATTTTTGTACATAGATAACCATTACATCCATGCTTACATATCACATATTGATTTGTAGCTTAGTTTTTTTACCATGTGTTAACATTTACAAGCAAATTTTATTGAGATTCAGTCACCTGTTTTAAAAATATGAACATTTTGAGAGCTCTTCTACTAAAATAATGAGGCAAAATGACAGTAAAATAAGAATTTTTTGTTCAATTAGGCAAATTCAATTTAGTAAAAATCACTCATTCACATGCTGTTAAGTGCTTGTCATCAAATAATGGGAATTTCAAGACATTTCATCAAGATTTCCTATAAAAACAACCTACACAGAGTATAGCCATAATTAACAATTTTTGCAAAAATATCCTGAAAGAAAATGTTCAGAAAATTTACATTTTTGCTGCTATTTTCTAAACTTAAACAAATTTGAAAACTTTAAGTACCCACAATTTGTTTGGAGTATCAATTTCACCTATGACAACAGTTTCATTTTTCACCCCCAATGTCACACTTTGGCTTCATTATTTTTGAATATGCCCCCCTGTAGGTGCAACATTAAAACTTGTTCTCCCGATGCATAAAAGATAAATACCAAACAGCTGAAAAAATAGCTAGATTAATTTGGTACATCTGTGTGTAAGGATGGGACTCAGGTGAGATGGAAAATTAAAGAGGTAAGATTTTATTTTGACTTATTTGTATCCGTCTCTTGTCTATCAAACCTGAAGAAGCTGGTACTTTGGTGTAAGTTTCTGTAGTTCAAAGTACCCCACCCCACTTCTTCAGTTTTCTATCTTATCCCTACTTTATGATGGCTGGGAAAAGGGCTGGGGGTGAATGAAAAAGCATTATGTATTGGGGAACCCCTGCCCAATTTTTTTTTCAGTGTGTTAAATTAGTCATTTTCCAGCAAATTCTGTTTAGGGGAGCCCTGCTCAAATTTTAGGGTGGGTTTGCTTTGTGATTTTTAAGCAGTTAATAACAAATTTAGGCATACACTGTGCTTTAAAAATGAGTGGCTGTCAGAGTTTTTGTGGCTTCATGTACCCTCTAAAAGTCAACCACCAAAATTATACCCTAGAGGGCACCCTAAAAATATGAGTTGGAACCCTGGGATTCTGGGAATATTCAGCATTGCACAGTCTCATATAATATATCATGCAATTATGATTATAACTTAACAGTACAGCCAAATTCAGATAAATATGATGTATTTTATGATTTGACAATAAAGCAAAGGAAACTAAAAAATTCCCAATTTGGGGCGTTTACGCCCTAAAATTCCCAATTCCAGGGGTATGGGTCATTGTCCCAAAATGGTGAAAATAAGCCCTGCCAAGTGGATACTATATAGCCAGGGGCAAGGATGAATAATAGGATGTCATGATTGACTTCATATTTTCAGGTGATCACAAACACAGACGTCTTTAATTGAGTTTAATAGTACAGATAAGGGTCGCTCATCCAATTACCTAACTTTAATACTTCATATTTTAACTTAAGACAATTAAAGTCCAGGTTACCACAAGCAGGAGTGTCTTTAATTGATTTATAGTGCAGATAAGAGTCACTTGCCCAACCTTATCTTTAACTATGCACAAGCCAACTGATGAGTACTTTAGCATGTACAAAAAAGTTTTTTTTTCTTCTTCTAAAATTCACTTTATTAAATTTAAATATTTGAAGAATTAGACTTATACTTTAAACTAAGATAATTTAGCTGATAGCCTGATTAACTAGAAGAAATTAAATATAAAGTCAAATAACCTCTATTATTGAAATTACCAATTCGAATGTGGACGGTTGTAAATCATATTTGCCAGTATTTTCCATTATTTGCCATTATTTCCCGATAAATGCCACTGGCATGGCAAATATGCTTATTTCTTTCTTTGAATACTGGCACGATCAAATTATGATCATTACGCCAGGGACTGCGATTTTGGAATTTTGAGGAAAAAAAAAACAAAACAAAAACAAACAAAAACAAAATAAAAAAATCTTTTGGCTGTGTTTTTAACTAAATGAGGAGTGCTCTAAACTCCTCAGCAGTCTGGGAATTGACCACCGAAGGAGAAAGACTATTCCACTGTGGAATAGTCTGGGGGAAAAAAGAGTTCTTCAAGGCATCACTGTATGTCTGGTATCTACAATATTGGGCACTGTGTGATGACCTGGTAGATTTCAAACTGCGAGCTGGGGTCAGGTACTTGTCTTTTTCTATAGACACAGCACCAGAATGTATCTTATGAAAGAGAAGCAGGGAGGACCGATCCCTACGGGCCTCAAGAGATGGCCACTCAAGTTCATCAAGCATCTCGCCGACACTACTTGTGTTACGCCATCTCCTGCAGGTCCAACGGGCTGCTGTCCTCTGAACTTTCTCTACCTGATTAATCTGAAGTTTTGAGTAAGGACTCCAAATGGGTGCTGCATACTCTAGTTTAGGCCGAACCAAAGTTTTGTATGCAACTTCCTTAGTACTCTGAGGTGCAAAAGCCAAATTCCTGCGAAGGAAACCAAGTGTCTTAATTGCTTTGGAAGAAATTTCTGAAATGTGTTGACCCCAATCCATATTGTCAGAGATGGTTTTGCCAAGGTATTTTGTTGACTGAATGTTTTCCAAAGTTTGGTTGTGAAGGGAGTAATTAAAGAGAATCTGTTTGTGATGCTGATGCCGAGTCACTCTCATAGAGTGACATTTGGCCACATCGAACTTCATTTGCCAATCAGCTTCCCATTGTCCTAAGCTAGTGAGGTCTTCCTGCAGTATAAAACAGTCTTGAATCGAATGTATGTTTCTATACAGGACACAGTCGTCCGCGAACAGGTGAACAGAAGACCTGATGTTATCCGGCAGGTCGTTTATAAAAATAAGGAACAGGATCGGTCCTAAAACTGATCCTTGGGGTACACCGGATAACACTGGGACTGGATCTGAGGCTTGACCATCTAATACTACTTTTTGAGTGTGCCCAGACAGCCATGAATTGATCCACTTGTGGGTGGACCCTCTTATCCCATAATAGTCCAATTTGTGTAATAGCCTCCTGTGTGGTACCTTATCAAAGGCCTTTGTGAAATCCATTATAATGATCAAATCTGTCTGCTTGTGTCCACGATTCACAGCGCCATCCATTCCAGGTTGCTGATATCGTGCACAAACTGGACCAACTGGGTCTCATAAGACCTCTGACTTCGGAAACCATGCTGACAGTCAGCAAGTATGCTATCTAAGGCTAAGTGCTTGTTGATGTTACTGACTAATATATGCTCTAGGGTTTTGCAGCAGATGCATGTGAGCGACACCGGTCTGTAATTAGCAGCATCATATTTTTCTCCTTTTTTAAAGACCGGAGAAACATTAGCTTGTCGCCACTCATCTGGTACATCGCCCCGAGCTAAGGACTCATTAAAGATAAGTGCCAGTATTGGAGAGATCTCATTGCTACACTTTTTAAGCACTCTGGCATTCAGTCCATCCGGGGCCAGGTGCTTTATGTACATTTAGTCCGTCCAACAGTTTGGCGACCCCTTTCGGGTCAACTGTTATGTCCCCCATGGGGGAAAACGGACTAGCCCCTTTAGAGGACGGGTCAGAGTGGCCTTCATGTGTGAAGGCTGATTGAAACTGCCGGTTACATATATTGGCTTTTTCCTTTGTATCTGTCTTAAGAATTCCGTTTTCTCTGAGTGATGCGATCCCAAACGCGTCTTTTTTAAGAGATTTGACAAATGACCAAAACTTTTTTGTCTTTTCAGGCTTAGGAGTATCGGGATCTGAGCTGTCGTTCTCAAATGTTAATATATTGGAAACGTATTTCCAATAGGCATCTCTCAATACCTTCTGTACATGTGCTCTGAACCGCTTATAATGAATCTTGACATCAGGGTCCTTGGATTTACGAGCACGAAGGTAAAGCTTATTTCTTTTCTTTACAAGCCCTTTGATCGTTAAATCGATCCATGGCACAGAGTATTTTGTTTTGGTCATTTTTGATGGGATAAACCTTTCAACAGCCTCTACAAAGCCTGTTTTGAATTTGACCCACATGTCATTTACTGACATGTGACTGTGGTCTTCAGAAAGGTATGCATCCTTAAATTGGGTCATGTGGTCTTTAGTCCGACCATATCTGCACGTTTATAGAGATAGATCTTTCTTGATGCCTGTTTTAGCTTTTTAGCCTTAATGTCATATTCTACGTACACAATGTCATGATCAGCTTTGCCGATCAGGGGCATCCCCTTGACTCTATTCACAGGAGATGGGAAATTCATAATAAGCAGGTCAAGAGTTTTATCATTGCGCGTTGGTATATCTACGACTTGAGTAAGACAGTGCTCCCCTATAATGTCCAAAAGTTGTTGCTGAGACTGCCTTTTTTGTACCCCTTGAGGTACTTTCATGTGACTCCACTCTATATCACCGCAATTAAAATCTCCTCCA
>CAXHUL010000731.1:0-35621 GCA_964019695.1 Loripinus fragilis
GGATTTTTTTGTCTTTATTCACATCCATGTTTTTTCAGAAAGCCATTTTATAGCCTCAATCCATTGTTTATTTGACCTAAAGGGTTATTATACATTTAAAAGTAAGTATTTAATTTCATTGTCCCTATTACTGCTGGTTCTCATTACGGGTCTAACTGTACAATAACACATGCTTTTAGTTATGAGTATTGACCAAACAGTCAACTCAAAATGATTGTCATGGCCATATTAGTGTTTATGCCTTAATTCATCTGAAAGGCATATTTAGGTTGCCTATGCAGTCTATTTCTCAATCCATGGCTTTGGTTGAATTTCATTGTGAGTGACAGTTATATATGGCAATTCAACTCCTAAAAATTGTTGTCACGGCCATATAAGGGTGTTCATGCGTTATCATCCTGGATGCCGTTTAAGGTCGCCTGTAATCCAGATTTCAATTGATACATGTGAATTAACATCTGAGTGATAGCATTTAATTAATGCCAAAACCGTTCCTAAAAATGGTCGCCAACGCCATACTAGGGTGTTTAACTAGAATTGTCAGAGATTCTGACTATAGCCCCGCTGTAAAAGGCCAGAGTATCTCAGAATATTGAGTGGTAACATAATTCTAATATCAATCAGGGGTCATAACTCTCTTACAAATTTGCAAAAAATGACAGCTAACAATCCAACGTAGATCTTGTCCGTATAAATAGTTATATAAAGTTTGGTTAAAATCTGTCCATTTCCTCTCAAGATATTGAGCCAAAAAGAAATTTTGGAGTAAATCAAGGACCATAACTCTGGTATAAATTTCCGAAAAATGATGTGCAACTATCTCAAGCTTGATCTTGTCAATATGAAAGCATATAAAAAATTTGGTGAAAAAAGTCAAGTAGTTCTTAAGATATCGTGCCAAAACAAAATTTCAGCATAAATCAAGGACCATAACTTTGGTACAAATGTGCCAAAAATGACATGTAACAATCCCAAGCTAGATCTTGCCAAGATGAATGCATATATAAAATTTGGTAAAATTCTAAGATATTGAGCGGAAAAGAAATTTTGGGGGTGATAAAGGGCCATAGCTCTGGTACAAATTACCGAAAAATGATGTGTAACAATCCAAAGCTAGATCTTGTCAATATGAATGCATACATAAAATTTGGTGAAGAATGTCAGTTATTTCTCAAAATATTGAGCGGAAATGAAATTTTGGCGTAAACAAAGGGCCATAACTCTGGTACAAATTGGGGAAAATATGTGCAACAATCCCAAGCTAGATCTTGCAAAGATGAATGCTTTTATAAAATTTGGTGAAATTCTACCAATTGGTTCTCAAGATATTGTAGTGATCCAGATTTCTCAACCTCGAGTACGAAACACATGTGATGTGAATCAGCTGTTCTTTAAAATTCGATAACAGCACTTTTACTTATTAAATCATCGATATTGTTTTGTGACATTTGCATGATTGAGTTAGGATTAGCTTACCTTATGTGCCTACAAGCTTGTAATCCGTGAGAATGTTTCAATGATGGTGTAGTTTATGATAATTTGGTCTAAGCCAAGCGTGTTTACAATCATAAATCTCAATGTTATATGCTGTGTATTAGGTTGAGTGAAATGCATTATGGGAGTATGTTTGTTTGAACGCAGCGACCTTTGTTTACGTCATCTGTCAAAACAAATCTTCTGTCAGAAGTGCGTTGGACCAAGTTTTGAAGAGATTCAAAGTACTTACCCCAAATTTATTCCAATTTTATTGTAAGAGTCATTTAGATTATTCAATTGTACGGTGGTACCTTTAGGACATTCATTATTTTCATTTTAGAAAATATATTCCGTGGGCACGTTTAAATAAGCTGTTCAAACGGAATAATACTCTGTGCATACGAAATAGCACTCCATGCTAACGATTTATTAAACCGTTCGCATGATTTACTAATCTTTGCACACAATTTGATATTCCGAACAAACGATTTAGTAAAGCGTGCGCACAAAATTATTATCCCTGCAAATGATATAATAATCTGATGGCATGGATAATGAATCTGTGTGTACTATATACCAGTTCGTATGCACGAGATGACAATCCAAGAGAACGATTTATTAATTCGTGCGCACGATATAATAATCCGTTTGCACGAAATAATAATCCGTTTGCACGATATAATATTCCGTGCGCACGAAATAATAAACTGAGCGCTCAATTTAATAATTTGTGCAAACGGAATAAGAATCCATGCGCTCGATATAATAAATCGTATGCACGAGATAATAATATGTTTTCACGATATAATTATTTGAGCGCACAATTGAACAATCTACGTACGTCAATTGATTTGTGTGTTCTTCTGATATAATAACAAACGAGCCAAACGGCCATGCATCGCTCACCTGAGTTTATGTCTTCTTGTATATATGTATATGTTAGAAACTGGCAAGCCCTCTGTTGACATACACGTATTTTTGACAGATCACATTCGTTTATAGGCCACCAAAAACAATTTCTACCAAACGTTTGGAATTTTAATCAACAATTTGATTGATCCTAGTAATATGACGACCTGCAGGAGTCCAGTTGGCCAATTTAGGAAGAAAATAAAGATCAGGAATCGATACACGATGCTGCATGGCATTGCCCAGTTTAATGTTTAGGCTTTGAGCTTAGGTATTAATATCGCGGATCGGCCACTGTCAATTTCGACTGCTAGGAGCTCTTTTTCACTTGCTGTTGGTGATGTATCGTTCCAGAGGAGTGTTCGGTTTTTCTGTAATTTTGTTTCGCTCTGAATTGTAAGCATTCATATTTGAGTTTTAAGTGCGCCATTGACCCAGGTAATTAACCATTTCAGAGGATATTTTTTTCAAGTTTCCTTAGCCAGAATAAGCAACGCCCCACTGGTAGTCATATTTACATTAGGAAAAAAACATTTTAGCTATTTTGTGCTAAATTGTGTTCACTTCAGACCAACGGTTTCAGAGGAGAAGATGCTTAACTCTTTTTACACCAATGGAATACATGTAGATAGTCTATTGTGTATATGCATATTATAAGGTCACACACTATTAACATACTTACAAGTTAATATCAAAAGAGGTGGCAGCTGAGTTGCAATCCCTTTTGATGTAAACTTACACTTAATTTTCTACTAAAACAACTTTAGTCCAACATTTCTACCTGTAATTGTTGTAGTTATTCTGCGGATCAATACAATTGAACAGAACATATTTTTATAGCCGTTGAAGGGTAACATCAATATGGTGGCCATTGAGCTACCACCAAATTGGTGTAAGGTTACACTTAATTTTTGCAGTGTATGTTATAATTTGTCCGAAATATTTTCTTTCCGTTCTCTGAATATGGATTACGTCATAACAAACAGTGCAGATCCGGATGAAATGACACATCGTGTGGCATTTCATCTGGGTCTTCCCTGTTTGATAAAGTAACCAATTAGGGGTTTCTGGTATACAAAGGGTATACATCTCTTATATTTGGGTACAAAAGGTGTCATGATTTACAACGGATCAAATTCGTTATAGCTTTTATTGTGAAGGGTTGTCACCATTTCTGTCAAATGATGAGCGGTTTTAGAGATGATTCCAACAGTTTCCTTATCTGCCAAAGGTCACGCCCCCTTGCTGCCATGTTTTTGAGGGACCAAAAATAGTAAATGAGTATGATCAGGAAATACCACAATCACAAACTGCAGACAACCCCGTGAGGAAGAGCCGCTCAACCACACGAGACACCAGGAAGACAAATTAGGCAAAGCAATCAGCTCTCTCTTCCCCATCAAGATGATTGCAATACTAAAATGGACATAAAGTAACGTACAACAAAACATAGAACAATTACAGACTCCTACAATGGGAGTAACAATAAACAGAAAGTCAACAACAACAGAACCACCGCCTTAGAACGGACAGCAGCCTAAGCCACCGGGGGGCTTAAATGCATTTTACTGGTACCAAATCTTCGCCCTAGATTCTGCTGTTGTTGAAGTACAAAAATTGTTCAGCTCGCATGAAGGCCATCTAACTAATGCAATGTATCATCATGGAAAAACACTCTAATCAAGTTTGTTTTATCAGTTTTTAGTGGGTCATCGATGAAATTTCCCTGCCAAATTTTATTCAATTCTGACGATTGGTTCCAGGGGGTATTTTAACATTTCCCTAAAAATGTTAACGGATTAAGTTTACTTTTGTAGAGGGAATATTCCTGTGAAAATTAGCCCAGTGGTATACTGAGGAGTTGTAATTTCAAGCTGTTGAGGACACACTCGATGAACTACAGACATTGACTGATCCTAATAGCTCACTTTGAGCACTATGCTCAGATGAGCTATAACAGATTTAAAATCCAACTTGCAGAACTTTTGTTCTTCGTGCACATATAATAACCCTTATTCACAGATTATTATTTCGAGCTCCGTGAGCTTGGAATCTTATATTGAGTGCACGGAATAATATTCCCTTTGCACAAATTATTATTCCGTTAGCATGGAATATTATTCCGTTTGCATGAATTATTATTCCGTTTGAAAATATTATTATTCCGTTAGCATGGATTACTATTCCGTTTGAACGAATTATTATCATGGATTATTATTCTGTTTGCACGAATTATTATTCCGTTTGCATGTATTATTTATCCGTTTGCATGGAATATTATTCCGTTTGCACGAATTATTATTCCGTTTGCATGGGTAATTATTCCGTTTGCATGGATTTTTATTTCGTCTGCACAGGTTATTAAATTGTGCACACGGAATATCTATTTCTAAATGAATGTCCTAAACATACCACCGTACAATTGCGGTTGTTTTTTGGGATATTTTCATATTGAAGTTCATAGATAAATATTGAGTTTGCAGTGTTTGAAATGAGATACCCCCTCGAATTTTTCTTAATGTCGGCAATGGCAGACAGGGAGATTTCCGTAGTGGGAACGTCTTCCAACGTTGTGGGATGACGGGATCCCTTCGCATCTTTGCTGTGGGTTGGAAATCCCGCTACAATAGAGCTGCAGGTTGGCGTGATCATTGACTAATAAAGCAGAGCGTGCAAGCAGGATAAGGACTTCACTTTTTGCTTTTGTTAAGGCAACATATTGCCGTTTTTACTGAAATTTCCTAAATTTCACCGAGTTTTAGCAAGCTAATTTTGGTAATAAATATTCCAAAGAGAGAGTTATTTCTTTGGTAAATTCCGTCAAATTCTTATCAAATCTTCGTGATTTTAGCTTTCTTGATTTCATGCTATTTGAGATTTATTGCTATTTTGTACATTTGCATTACATTTTAGTCAACCCAAGGGGTGGGGATTCTACCACTTATTCTGCTTTTAATTCTCTGAAGGTTAATTCAAAAGTATTTCTAAATGACTCATTGACCTGTGCAATCTTTTGATCACTGTATCGTTGATAAAGGGGTAAACTTAGGACTGCGTTGTTTAATCGGTTGCGTCGTGCCCGTTTGATTTAGATTATGGCATTTTAATTATTGACCTATAGATCTAGTTATAAGGTAGCTAAACAAATCTTGTAGTTTTTTTTATGATTATCCAATTATATATTTTTTGCTCAGCAGTCTATAGTCTCTTCGTTTTATTTTCACTTCCCATGTAACAACACACCTCCCCAGAATCAAAGGTCATTTCACTTGTCACAATCACAAACACACAAATCCCCCAATAACCAATAAATACTTGAAGTCCAAATTTTGTATCAACGAAGCTCTGGAAGTTGGCGAAACATGTACTGACATGTTTGCGTCGGCCCATATATATTATAATTAGATTACAGAATTGGATGAAAGACTTTCTCTCGCCAGATATATAGTCAAAGTCTATTGTCACGCTACCGCATATTCAAATCTAGGACTTTGAGAGAACAGGTCATGAGATACGAACAAAAAGGGACATGATGAGTAGCGAGACCCCTATGAGAGATATAGCTTCAGTGGCAGATAACTCCAACACAAGCACAGGCTTTGGAGAACAACGATGGTATGACATCAGCAGATGTTTTACAGGAAGCAGCCGCATCTACATTGTTGCAGTTACACGGCAGGGAACCCTCTGATACAGAGCAATGTGGTGAACACATCCTAACAGAACAGCCAATGTATCAGTCACGATATTTATACGGCGATAGACGGTTTCACAGCAGGTCTCTTGTAAACATCCCTTGAGCGCTGAATAGAGACAACGCTATTTCTGCAAACTATACAAGCATACCCCAGAATCAAATTATGTATTCTGAAGCCAATTTGAGAAATTCTATTCTGGGGCTAAGTCATACTGTAGGCGGTATTCAAAAGCAACAAGTAAACATGCACATGAAGCAAACAAATATTACAGATACACTAGAACGTGTGCTTTCTACATTGCAAGATCTTAAAGATGGGCATCACAGCAGTTCTCAAAATTTAGGAAGAGGATACGGGGTTGAACAAATGCCATATAGATCGCAAGCTTGGAGTGACCCAAATTATCAGCACTATGAGGACCACCCTTTTGTAAATAATGAGATAGTTACCAAGCATAGTGGTACAGAATTAGTTACCAAGCCTAGTGGTACAGAATTAACAAGTAGAGCTAAAAGAGAGAGGCCGAGTTTTAGCAGTAGTAATTCACGTGAGATGTACAACTCACAGGGCCACACAGTTAGCTACCGAACGAGCAACAGGTATGCGAATGAGACATTGACTCGAGCATATGTCAACCCTACTGAAGTGTACAGTGTACAGGATCAAGCTTATAGCGGATAGTCAATTAGCAGAAACACAGTAGCAAGGCCAAATTATACACAGGTTATCCCTAGCGAAGAGTACTGTGTACAGGATCAACCCATAATAAATAATAATTCACATGATAAGACAGGAATTCACACAAGAAATCGAATGTCATTTGAAAACAATCAAACGGGAGGACTTTCATCTAATGGAAGACAGAGTACACACCTAAACTGGTATAATGCACCCTATGAAATTAGACAGAGACAGGATAGTCAAAGACGACAGCAGTCATCAAATTGTCATGACTTAAAGCTGCCACCGTTCAGCAGGAAAGAGGACTGGAAGGTTTGGATTAATAGATTCGAAGCGATAGCAGAAAGGAGAAATTGGAGTGAAGAAACAAGACTGGGCAATCTGCTGCCCAAACTGCGAGGTAGAGCTTGAGATTTTGTTTTCACGCAACTGCCTAAATCAACGTTATTGTGCTACACAGACATGATACTATAGGCGGTATTCAAAAGCAACAAGAAAACATGCACATGAAGCAAACAAATATTACAGGTACCCTAGAACGTTTGCTATCTACATTGCAAGATCTTAAAGATGGGCATCACAGCAGTTCTCAAAATTTAGGTAGAGGATACGGGGTTGAACAAATGCCATATAGATCGCAAGCTGGGATTGACCCAAACTATTAGCACTATGAGGACCACCCTTATGTAAATGAGAGAGTTATCGAGCATAGTGGCACAGAATTAACAAGTAGAGATATAAGAGAGAGGCCGAGTTTTAGCAGTAGTAATTCACGTGAGATGGACCACCCTTATGTAAATAATGAGAGAGTTATCGAGCAAAGTGGTACAGAATTAACAAGTAGAGATATAAGAGAGAGGCCGAATTTTAGCAGTAGTAATTCACGTGAGACAATTCACGTGAGATGTACAACTCACAGGGCCACACAGTTAGCGACCATACGAGCAATAGGTATGCGAATGAGACTTTGAGTCACACACATGTCAACCCTACTGAAGTGTACAGGATCAAGCTTATAGCGGACAGTCAATTTGCAGAAATCCTGCACCTTTTTATCGAAACAGACAAGAAGTACAACAACATAACCATTTAAACTAGAAAAGGCTTCCTCTGGAGGCCACAGAGAAGCCTGCTATACAAATAGAGGCCAAATAGAGCAAGATTGTTCGCAACCTGATGTTATTAAGTCAGTAAAGAACACTAGAAAATTGCCAGATGGAATATATATCCGTGGTAAAGTTCAAGGATACCCATTGTCGTTTACAGCAGATACAGGTGCATCGAGAACCATTATTTCAAGGCGGTTCTATGAAGAAATGGCACAAAAAGACAAGCCAATACTATCTAAGACCTCAAAGTTAGTTGGAGCTAGTGGAGTGACAATAAATGAGTTAGGTGAAGGTACTTTTTATATGGAAATGGGACCAGTAAAGTTAGAAATAGAAGCTATAGTTGCTGAAATAGAAGATGAAGGACTAATTGGTGTAGATGTGTTTCAGAATGAGAATGCTGGTCCATCAGATTTGCTAATGAGCAGAGGTGTTCTTAAAATAGACAAACAAGAAGTACCTATAATACAGATTGGAATAACAAACAGAATACGCAAAGTCACTGCAGCTGATAATTTTGTTATACCAGCACAGAATGAGTAATAAAGTTGTATGTTGAGAGACAAGAGTATGATGATTTTTCAAATGAGAAAGATTATATAATAGAACCTACACAGCACTTTCAGATGGAATATCCATCACAAATGGCGTCTGCACTAGTTGATATCAACCTAGCTTGTACCTGTAAGGTAAGAGTACTAAATCCATTCCCAACAGCAATGTCTATAAAGCAAGATGCAGTATTTTTTTTGTTTGTATGGTGCTATACGGCGCATCAACCCTTGTGGGTCATTAGCGTCAGACGGTATTAAACTAAACATGATGTGGATGGAAAGAGTAAAAATTTGTAAGATAAAATAAAAGGAATGATGATGATGATGAGTTTGTATAATGATTATAAGTTGAAAAACGATTGTTGACAGGAGAGACCACGTACAATATCTGACAGTTAGATAACTGTACATGTTCTTTAACTGAACAGAATACAACATAATATAATCTGTATTATGGTCTGATACAAATGCAAAACAAAACACAATTTTAAAAATAGCAATTAGATTTTGTTAAAAAGATTTATTTGTCTGAAAAATGTCATTATACTATCACTATGTATATCTTGAAATAATTATTTCATGCTATCAACATAGAAGCAATTATTTTTTACCTGTGCAAAGTCGCCACTTTCCAAAAGGAAGTGACATACAGTGAATGGTGCATCGCAACCAACACATTGTGGCTGCTCTTCACCTTGTAGTAAGTATGTACAAGGTGAAGAGCAGCCACAATGTGTTGGTTGCGACGCACCATTCACTGTACGTCACTTCCTTTTGGAATGTGGCGACTTTGCACAAGTAAAGTCACTGAAATTCTGTCAAATAATTTTTTGGATAAGCTTCCCCGTTATTTTTCAGGTTTTTAATACACCTTCCAAAAACAGGTAATGGACAATTATATAGCTGCAAACAGTTTGTTTGCATCACAAACAATTAAAGAGTTATAAACTGTTAAATATGATGATCCTGAACAAAATGTTCACTCTTAATTCAGCATGAAATTCAATTAATTTGTTTTGTTTGTTTGTTTAGTGCTTAACGACGCATCAACCCTTGTGGGTCATTAGCGTCAGACGGTATTAAACTAAACATGATGTGAATAGAAAAAGTAAAAATTTATAGAATAAAAATAAAATGAATGATACCCCGGCATCCAATTTAGGTTACCTTGCACCCCCCCCAGGACAATTTTTCATGGGTGCCAAATTGTTCATTGGGACCCCCTGGATGGGAAACGAAGGTGTCCTCAAAAAAATTTTGGTTTGGGCTATGTGAAATTGCATGGTTTCTATGCCAACCCATAGCGAATTTGAGAAGGGGGGTCTGCCTATGAAATTACTCATATCTCAGCTGTAACTTATCCTAGACTAATAAACTTAATACCAAATTAAAGCTTAGACATATGCCTGATATCCCCTTGTTGCATATGGAAATTATCTAATTTGCATATTCATAAATATTTATGAAAACATTAAAAATGTGTTTCACGAATGGGGGTATACGTATAAGATCAATAATATCTCAGCTGCTTTAAGTCCTAGAGTACTAAAATTTGTACTAAAATAAAGCTAAGACATAGGCCTTTCATTCCATGGTCATATATGCAATGTACCTTATTTGCATAATTTGCATATTCATGAATATTAATAAAAACGCTAAAAAATAAGGGAAAATCATTACAAATATAAATAGGCTGATTTCATCCCAATATTGTCATTGTTGCATGATTTAATATAATCAATGTTACAATTTGACAGGTCCAATCATCCATTGGTCCTATATGAATATTATCTCATTTGAATATTCATGAAAATGCCTGAAAACTTAAAAAAAATGAGGGAAAATCACATAAAAACTATAAGCCTAGGGGAGGGGTTAAGGTACGATCTATCCTGCACTCCTAGGGCCTTTTAAATTCATGCCAAATTGTTCAGTGGGACAATCAGAATGTGAAATGAAGTTCTCCTCACAAGATATTAGGTATGGGCTACGTAAAAATGCATGGTTTCCATGGCAACCGCTTATATTATTCTCGAGATTGGGGGGTAGGCCTACAAATTCAATCATATCTAGGGTTCTACTTATCCTAGAGCACTAAAATTGGTGTCAAATTAAAGCTTAGACACATGTCTTTCTTCTTGTGGTCAGGTTTGTAAATAATCTAATTTGCATATTTATGAATATTAATGAAAACCTTCAAAAATGAAGTAAAATCATAAAAAAACAACATAAATGAACATATTTCAGCACAAAAACATCATCAAACCACCATTGTTGCCAGTTTTTATATCCTCAGTGATTCAATTTGATAAGTTCTTTCATCCAGTGGTCCTATATGAAAATTATCTCATTTGCATATTCATGAATATTAATGAAAAGTTTTGTAATTAAAGAAAAAACCTTAGAAAAATTAAGGGATGTACATATAAAATGACAAATATTTCACCTACCATGTGTTCCAGTGTATCAAACCTAGTGCCAATTTAATGCTTAGACATTGTTCTTTTACCATAAGGTATAATATAAAAAATATTTATCATGAATATTCGTGATTTTTAATGTAAACAGAAGAAATGAAAGAAAAATTGCGGCAAAAATCAAGGGGGTGCACTTCCAAAATTACTCATATCTAAGTAGTTAAGTGCCCAATAGTGCCAAACCTGATTTTAAGACAATGCATAGACACAACATGTTTACCAAAATGATGCAATTCGTGACACATCAAATTTAAATTCTCATGAATATTGATGAAAACATGAGAGATTAAGAGAAAATACAGGAAAATTAAGGGGGTATAGCTACAAAGTGATTCATATATTGGCTTCCGATTGCCCAATAGTAACAAGCTTGGTACCATATCAAACAGCAAAATCTTAAGTAAAATTGAGTAAAAGAAAAAAGTATGAAATTTATAACAGCTGAGATATGAGTAATTTTGTAAGTACACTGCTATCAATTTGTATACATTTTTTACTTGTATTTTTAAAGTTTTTTTTTTTAATATTGATATTAAACAAATTAGTTAATTCTTATATCTTCCCACTAGGTAAATCTGCTATGCATAGACTTAAATTAAGTATATTGTTTGCTACTCTAGGCCAATAAGCAGCTAAGATATTGGTTATTTTGTAGGTATACCCCATTCATTTTCGGCGATTTTTCTCTTTATTCTAATGTTTATATTAATTTTCATGAATATGTAAGTGCAACAACTTGCAAATATAACCATTGAGATAAAGGGCTGTATCATAGCAATAAGTTGGCACCTTGTTTGCTACGTAAGGGCCATAAGCTGCTGAGATATGAGTACTTTTGTAGGTATATCCCCTTCATTTTCAAATATTATTCTCAAAATGCTCATGGTTTCATCAATATTCATGAATATTATAATATGACCGTTTTAAAATTTGATAATTTGTTAAACATACTATTGTCTTAGCATTAGTTTAAAACCAATTTTGGTACTCTAGGGCACTTAGCAATTGAGATATTATTAGATTTGTAAGTGCACCCCCTTGATTTTTCCGCGATTTTTCATTTGTTTCTTCTGTTTTAATTTAAAATTCATAATTATTTATGATAACTATTTTTCAAAGCTGAACTTAAGGTAAAAGTACTATGTCTAAGCATTAATTTGGCACCAAGTTTGATACACTCGGATGCATAGCTGCTGAGATATTGGTAATTTTATACATACACACCCTAATTTTTCTGAGATTTTATCTCTCATATCTAAAGTTTTCATTAATATTCATGAATATGGATATTAGATAATTTGCATATCTAACTACCAAATAAAACTACTATGTCCAGGGATTAGTTTGGTACCATGTTTAGTAATCTAGGATGAGATGTCGCTAAGATATGAGTATTTTTTGTATGTATACCCCCAATCTTTACAGTCGGCATAATGGGTTGCCATGGAAACCATGAAATTTCAAAAACCCAAATAACATTTATTTTTGAGGACAATATTTTTTTACATTTAAGTGGTCCTATTGGACAAATTTATGCCCATAATAAAATGTCTGATGTGTTCAATTTAGGTCTGATTACCCCTGTTGCATACTATAGTTTACCCATGCTTTTTTCCATCATTTTAAGATTTCATAAATATTCATGAATATGCAAATGAGATAATTTTCATATAGGACCATGAGATAATTTTCATATAGGACCACTGGATGAAAGAACTTATCATATTGAATCACTAAGGATATAAAAACTGGCAACAATGGTGGTTTGATGATGTTTTTGTGCTGAAATATGTTCATTTATGTTGTTTTTTATGATTTTACTTCATTTTTGTAGGTTTTTCATTAATATTCATAAATATGCAAATTAGATTATTTACAAATCTGACCACAAGAAGAAAGACATGTGTCTAAGCTTTAATTTGACACCAATTTTAGTGCTCTAGGATAAGTAGAACCCTAGATATGATTGAATTTGTAGGCCTACCCCCCATTCTCGAGAATCATATAAGCAGTTGCCATGGAAACCATGCATTTTTACGTAGCCCATACCTAATTTCTTATGAGGAGAACTTCATTTCACATTCTGATTGTCCCACTGAACAATTTGGCATGAATTTAAAAGGCCCTAGGAGTGCAGGATAGATCGTACCTTAACCCCTCCCCTAGGCTTATAGTTTTTATGTGATTTTCCCTCATTTTTTTAAGTTTTCAGGCATTTTCATGAATATTCAAATGAGATAATATTCATATAGGACCACTGGATGATTGGACCTGTCAAATTGTAACATTGATTATACTAAAACATGCAACCATGACAATATTGGGATGAAATCAGCCTATTTATGTTTGTAATGATTTTCCCTTATTTTTTAGCGATTTTATTAATATTCATGAATATGCAAATTATGCAAATAAGATACGTTGCATATTTGACCACGGAATGAAAGGCCTATGTCTTAGCTTTATTTTAGTACAAATTTTAGTACTCTAAAACTAAAAGCAGCTGAGATATTATCAATCTTGTACGTATACCCCCATTCGTGAAACACATTTTTAATGTTTTCATAAATATTTATGAATACGCAAATTAGATAATTTCCATATGCAACAAGGGGATATTAGGCTTATGTCTAAGCTTTTATTTGGTATTAAGTTTAGTAGTCTAGGATAAGTAACAGCTGAGATATGAGTAATTTTATAGGCAGACCCCCCTTCTCAAATTCGCTATGGGTTGGCATAGAAACCATGCAATTTCACATAGCCCAAACCAAAATTTTTTTGAGGACACCTTCGTTTCCCATCCAGGGGGTCCCAATGAACAATTTGGCACCCATGAAAAATTGTCCTGGGGGGGGGTGCAAGGTAACCTAAATTGGATGCCGGGTATATGGTTCATTGCTTTAAATACAGAAGGTGAGTCAGAAAATATAATAAATTTATTGTTAGCATCTTGAAGCGCTCACCTGATCTCCTTAATAATTTTAAAACAGGTCAAAGTCAACTACAGCTTATAATGAACATATTTTGTTTTACCATAATATGGGGGATGCAGCCATTTTGGTCCAGTAACAAACAATCTAACAGCCCAGTGATTTCTGAGAAAAATATGTTTAGATAGGTATGTGTTGGTCCAAATGAGTGGCCTTGGATTAAAGATCACAGGTCAGCTTGACATTTGGTACTAATATAAAACCATTGTCTCATTAGGTTAAACATTTCTCAACGGTATTATGATTTTGGCAAAAACAGTTATAGAAAAATGAATTTTTTAAGATTTTCCTGTTATAAATGCATAAGGAATCAAATTTGACCTTGCCCTAAAGTAGGTCATGGTCAACCAAGATTCATCATTTGTGCAAACCAGGGACCTCATCCCCATTGCTACATAGTAAGTCTCAAGGCCATTGGCGTTTTGGTTTCAGAAAAGATGATATTTAAAAAGTTTTTACCATATATGGGCGTGGTGGCCATCTTAGTCATGTGACCATAACAATTTGTACAAATTTTGGCTAACCAATCATAAGGAGTCATCAAATGAAATTGGGTTTAATTGGCTCATTGCTTTCTGAAAAAAAAACTATGTTTAAAATGTTGATGGGAGTTCAATATGAGCGACCATGGCTGAAAGGTCAAAAGTCAACCTTGACCTCTGAAACTTATTTATAGACACTAGATTGAACATATTAATTGAGAATAATGACTTTGGCTTCCACAGTATTAAAAAAACAACTTTTCAAAAAAAGTTCCATTCAATGCATTAGGAAGCAAATTTGACTGTGACGTTAAGTAGGTTAAGGTCATCTTGGGATCATCTTTGAACAAACTGGGAGGGCCCTGCATCCCCAATGCTACATACCAAGTCTTAAGGTCACTGGCCTTCTGGTTCTGGAGAAGATTTTTAAAAGGTTTTTACCATATATGTCACTGACCTTCTGGTTCTGGAGAAGATTTTTGAAAGGTTTTTACCATATATGGGCATAGCGGCCATCTTCGTCATGGGACCAAAATATTTTGTATAAATTTTGGTCAACTTAGCATAAGGAGTCTTCACATGAAATTTGACTTCAATTGGGCCAATGGTTTGTGAGAAAACTAAGTTTTAATATATTGTTGGGACCACAATATGAGCGACCTTGGCTGAAAGGGCAAAAGTCAACCTTGACCTTTGAAACTTATTAACAGCCATTGTCTCATTAGTTTTAACATATCAAGTAAGAATAATGACGGTGGCTTTAACAGTCTTCAAAAATTCAACTTTTCAAAAAAAATCCCATTCAAATGCATTAGGAAGCAAATTTGTTTGTTTGTTTTGTGCTTAACGACGCATCAACCCTTGTGGGTCATTAGCGTCAGACGGTATTAAACTAAACATGATGTGGATGAAAAAAGTAAAAAGTTATAGGATAAAAATAAAATGAATGATGATAATAAGTTTGTATAATGATAACAAGTTGCAATACGATTGTTGACAGGAGAGACCACACACAATATCTGACAGTTTCAAAGAGCTATTCAGATAACTGTACATGTTCTCCAACCGAACAAGATACAACATTAAAGAATCTATATTATGATCTGATACAAATGTAAAACAAAACATAATTTTAAAAATAGCAATTAGATTTTGTTAAAAAGATTTATTTGTCTTAAAATGACATAATACTATCAATATGTATATCTTGAAATAACTGTTTCATGTTATCAACATGGAAGCAATTATTTCTTACTTGTGCAAAGTCGCTTCATTCCAAAAGGAAGTGACGTACAGTAAATGGTGCGTCACAACCAACACATTGTGACTGCTCTTCACCCTGCAGTAAGTATGAATTAGTGACTCTTGTATGACCTATACGGAGTCGAGCTAAAATGACTTCTTCTTTTCTAATGTTTCAAACAACTGATTGATGTTCACCAATAGTTGGTTTGATGTCAAGAAGTTATTTCCAATGCTGTTATTCCATGAAGTTTGCCATTCTTCTTATATATTTTTTATTGATAGATGGCATCTTAAAAGAAGTTGGTTCTAATGAAAGCGATGTTTATGCTTGCTTATCTACCATCTCATTCCCTTGGAAACCTATATGACTAGGAATCCAACAGAGAACAATTTCTTTATAAGCTAAACATCTTGTTAGCATCACAAGTGCTAATGAAATCTAAAGCTAGATCAATTGCTTTGGCTTCAGCAGTGAAAATTGATGAATCGTCAAGTATACGTTGCATATTACTGTGGTTGTCTGATATAACAGCACAACCAACCTTTGAGTCTTCCTTTGACCCATCAGTATAAATTGGTTGGTAATTCTTATAAAGACTTTGCATTTTTCTGAAATCATCTTAATATGTGTGGATTTGATTCAGATTTTTTCCCGGAATGTAAATAAAAAAGTATTTCAGATGGTTTCATGCACCAAGCTGGAATATTTGGGAAGCAAATTTGACCTTGACGTAAGGTCAACCTAGGATCATTATTTGAACAAACTTTGCAGGCCCATTACCCCCAATGCTACATTTCAAGTCCCAAGGTCATCGGCCTTCTGGTTCTGGAGAAGATTTTAAGGGGTTTTACCATTTATGGGCGTGGCGGCCATCTTGGTCATGTGACCAGGAACGTTTGAACAAACTTTCGTTCCTTCGTCCTAAGGAGTCTCCATATGAAAATTGGCCCAGTGATTTCGGAGGAAAAGATATTTGTATTGACGGACGCCGGAATGACTGGTATACTATTAGCTCACCCATGAGCCTTCGGCTCAGGTGAGCTAAAAAGTTAACCAGAACCACCGCCTTAGAAAGGACAGCTGCCTAAGCCACGGGCTTAAATGTATTTTACTGGTACCAAATCTTCGAGCTAGATTCTGGTGTTGTTAAAGTACAAGAAATGTTCAGCTCGCATGGAGGCCTCTAACTAATGCAATGTATCATCATGGAGAAACACTCTAATCAAATTAACACACCATGATGAAATAAAGACAAGGGCTCATGACTCACAGATAGTCAGAGCTAAAGAAAACCTCAAGTTGAGCCACTGTGGGCCCAGCTAGAGCTTGGTGAATTTTGATATGTGCATAGGCGGCAATGTGTTGATTTAGTGATTGTGCACAGTGTTTTTTGCCGTCGCACGAAATTTGGGGTACGTGCATTTAGATGCTATTTTTGGCCCCCCTTTGAGGCCAAAAAAATGAAAATTGCTTTTCACAAGTTTCTTCTTATTTGTTTAATAAACTAATAAGAAGAAACTTGGGAAAAGCAATTTTTTATGGAACAATAGCCCAAGTATAAAAGTCTGGGATTGATTCGATTCTTACCGTTGCTATTGTAACAAAAATGGCTGCCAAAATAGGCTGAAAATAGGAAAGTGACCATTTTGGGGCAAATTTAAGACATTTGACAGAGAAAATATCATAGAGCACAAGCAAATACCAAAAAGATATTTTAACAGAGGGTGATAATTATCACGGCACGCAATATATTAAAAGTTTTTTTTTGTATTGGCTTGTGCTGATATGTAATTCTTAAAAAATGGTCTGAAAAAGCCTTAAATTGGGCTCAAAATGACAATTTCTCTATTTTAAGCCTATTTTCTCGACCATTTTTGTTACTATAGCAAGGTAAAAAGTGAAATGAAATGCCAGAATTTTACACTTGGACCATTCTTCTAATAAATCAATTGGGTGAAAAGCAACTTCCAGTTTTGGGCTCCAGAGGGGGCCAAATTTGCCCCCTAAATGCACGTCCCCCTTTGTGGTTGTTATGGTAAGGGAAGTAGTGAAAATGTGCAGTACCGGTAGAGGGCTTATATGTTGCGTGCAACACCTGTGCCTTGTTTCCAGGCTCATTTGTTTTCCGTCTCTGTTTACTTTCGTGGAGTGGTATGTTGTTACATGGTGCACTGGCTTTCTTTCGCCATCCCTGTATGCAAATACTAGACATTCTCGTCTACGCGTGTAAACAATTTCATTTGGGGCTAGTTGGTACTCTTTAATTCTTTTGGACATCTGTCTGTTCTTGTGTAGGCCGCTGTGTAATCCCGTGGGAATTTTTTGGTAAAAGTGTCAAACATATAATGTCTTTTAGAAAAATGTATTCTGTTTAAGAAAAAAAATGTTTCCAATCTTTTCTTGCTGTTTTAATGTCACGGTGACCATACCCATTTTCGGCTTATTTAAGGCTTGAAAATCTAATACTATAAATTTCAGTGGGAAAAACATGTACTACTTGATCAGCTGTGATAATATTACTGTCAACATGTTGTTAACAGAAAATAAACACTAATTCAGAGTTATATACAGGTTACATTAACTTCAAAATGACGTGTAGGCCACTGTGTTATCCTGTGTGCATTTTTGGGTAAAAGTGTCAAACATACATTTTCTTGTAGAAAATATATCATACAAGAAAATGTATCATGTTTAAGAAAAAAGATGTTTCCATTTTTTTTTCTTGCTGTTTTTTCGTCATGGTGACGTCAGACAGTGATGTACCAATTTTTGACTTATTTTGGGTTTGAAAATTGAGTACTATGAATTCCAGCTTGCATAAATATGTACTGTTTTATCAGTTATGGTAAAATTACTGGTGACATATTGTATTTGGAGCAAAGACCCTAGCTCAGATGTTACATTACCTTCAGAATAATGTCAGTACAAGAAAAAATGACATCAGTATCAAATTGAAAAGTCTGTTTCAGTGAAAGCTTAAATGATATTAGATCATAATATGCTAAAAGACCCCCTCTCCCACTGCTGGGATAATGCACACTTTGACTTTCCGAAAGTACATTATATAAGATGCAAAATGACACAGATCTGACTTGTAACAGCTATGTTAGCTGCGTTACCATATTGTAATTTCAAATCATATTGTGCAAATACCAAGGTATATCTAATTCTTATTTGTCGACTTGCTGATTGCCTTAAACACATTTATCTAAAAGCAACAAACAACCAGTATGCGTTTAAACAATATGCTCCTATGTTATTACAGTTACATATGTTACTTACTTCAGATATATTATTACTTAACGCAGTACTATCACTAAAAATGGGCTGCCAAAAGACCTGCAAGTGGGTTTTACATTATAATTATCTAAAATTAAAAGCCACAGAATCATGTATGTTAACTCTATAGCGGTTACAGCGTCACCTTGCAATAGTAAAATTTACTTTGTTACCCTGAAATGACAGGAAATCTTATCAAATTGTTCCTTATTCTTCTGTGACAATATGAAATTTTAAGTGTATTCAAATTATAAGCAGTATGGCTGTATCGATTTAAAGGACCTTTTATTACTGTTATGGCATTTACTTTTTTAAATACATTATGCTAAAGCAAAAAAGCACTGCTAGTGGTTTATTTACTGCCATTTCACTGCAATTAACTGAAAATACCAACAAAGCATTGGTGATTATGTGAAGAAATTTGAGCCTACTCACATAAAGCGTCATCATATCAAGTCGGTGGATTTGATCAAATGTTTTAATGCTTACATGATATCTTTCGTCTCATTGATACTCATGTATTTGCTTCTTTTTTATACATTAAATGATATATAAAACACGATTTTTGTCACTCGATTCACCTCATTTTAGATGACAATAAAATTTAGCATGAAGTAGCTTTAAGTTAGCAAGATCTATCACACATTGTGTACGCCAGCTGGTGATTACAACAACTATATTGATACCATTCAAAGACAAAAACTTACCTTGAATTTACCTCATTTTAGATGACAATAAAATTTAGCATGAAGTAGCTTTAAGTTAGCAAGATCTATCACACATTGTGTACGCCAGCTGGTGATTACAACAACTATATTGATACCATTCAAAGACAAAAACTTACCTTGAATTTGTTAAAATTGTAAGTTATTTCAGACGTAGGTGAAAATTGAGGCATTTATCCTTGTCCTTTGAAAAAAAACTGAAGTGTTTTTTTTTTAAATTTTAACCACTTTCAACCCACATATGACACACGCCAAGCCTATTCCTATGGTTATAATCGCTTTATATCTGAAGGATGACTAGTTTGGTGAGGTCAGAATCCCATTCATAACAAGATAATTTTAAGGAGAGTATTTCACTTATCATCTATTCTGGCTGGATCTAAAATTGTGTGAAGCATTGAAACAGAACAAAATTAGTTCTTTATGGCTCATTATAGTCATACATTTGAACGAAATAGGTTTATCACCCATAAAAACTCCCTGGCATTGCTTATATAATAGGTATATAACAGGGATTGCTAAATTCATGGACTCAAATAAATTATTACTTAGTTTTTTTTACATTAATCTATCAATTAGATTTAGCCTTGCAATTGAATTTTGTTGCAGATATCATTTTTATATTTAGTCAACCAAATGTGAACATTATTGATACATCAATACATCCAATTAATTCTTTGCATATTTCCAATAAAACAAAATAAATTAACTGTACTAACATAAAAAATAGAAGGAGCAAGCTCATTTGATTTGGTACTTTGCAAGCAAGTCTATCATTGATTTCAGTATAATACTGAGTAGATTGTCCCCTTAATCAGGCTATCGGAGGCTGTACCTATGCGACCGATTTTCGAGCAAAAAATGGCTGAAAATAAAGACAAGAATACCCACAGCCTGGAGAATAACGGTTATAACTCTTCAATAAGAATCGTTTCAGTAATCCAAATACCAGCCAGTACTAAATAATGGATTGGAAATGTTCACATATGTAGAATTAGTTCGAGGTTTGTCCCAAAATTCTATATTTGCCACGGAAACAAGTGTACTTTCTCTCTGCTCAGTGAAACACCGCTACATACACCGATTTGCGAGGCTGTTTTCAAATGATTCCATTTGAAATCACAAAGTAAATACCTGATTTATCCGTAGTTAAACACTCTATATGTATGGTCATTTGCACCATTTATCTCTTTCTAGTTTATTTTGTATGTCCCAATCATTTTATACACTGTACGCCACACTGTTTTTTTCCATTTATACTGTAACGTTTTTCGAGTAAGGTTAACATTCCATTGTATGAGTATTTCTAGCAAAATAAAGCCACTGTATGCGTATTTTGAGACCAAAATTATTGAACGGGTATTCTGAGCAGAACCTTGATGGAAAAATTAGAGCTAAATGGACCAAGCATGATGTCTGCTCACATTAGGATGGTAACATTTCTTTAGGCTAGTCTATCTGTGAGTCGTTGGCCTTTTTCTTTTGTTTGTATTATCAGAGTATGCTAATTTGATTTGATTGTTTCTCTGTGATAATACATTGCAATAGTTAGAAAACCTCTATGCCATCTACAGTTTGTGTTTTAACAACAACAGAATCTAGGGCAAAGATTCAGTACCAGTAAAATGTATCTAAGCCCCACTCCAGTGGCTTATGCTACAGTCTGTTCCAAGGCAAGTCCTTTGTGTCCAGGTTTTGTTGTGCATTGCTTGGTGTCCTTAATAGTTTTGCAATCATCTTGATGGGGAAGAGAGAGCTGGTCGCTTTACTTTGTTTGTCTTCCTAGTGTCTTGTGATCGATATGTCTGTGGCTGTTCCTTAAGGTGCTTTTGGTATGATTGTGGTATTTCCTGATCATGCTCACATCTTTTTATAGCTGTGTGGCGTTAAGTCAACAAGCAGGGTCACACTATTTTATTTAATCTATGCTTCTTTCTGAAATTAAGCAAGAATGAGTGTTGAAATTCAACCATGTAATTGTTGGTTTTATGATATTATTCTAACATTTTATGTCATAAATAGACCAGGAGCTGATTTCTATATGAGCCTTATTATTTGAATCGGCACAGCTTACCTGCCAGATCAGGTTTGACTGCAAAAACACAATCCTGAGGTCTTCTGCGACATTGCTAGAAAATTAGAACTGTCAAATCGCAGTAGGAAATTTTGTGTAGGACGTGATCTTTATATGTACCCTACGTTGCATAATGACAGAAAAAGGCATGATGTTTGCCTATTGCTGTTTGCACTGACATAAGACAGTTAAACAATATATATATAGACAAAAGACATATCAGACACAAAAATGCCTTATGAAAGGGATGGATTTACCCCCCCCCCCCCCCCCTAATATAATGGTATCATAATTTGAAAAACGTAGCCTTCCTATTTCTTAATTTATCAAATAAAAAACACATTATACATCGATTTTTAGCTTTATTCTTATGGTATGTTTTTAGTGTTTGACATGTAACAAAAACAAAGAACACACCATTTGAACTGACAGCCCAAGAGAGCCTGTATTACTCAAGGAGTCAATTTCAGTGTACATTTTCTGTTGCAATATTTTGCATCTTTGGCCTATATTAAATTCTTATATATCAACATAAGGCTTGTCTTAAAAGCATTTAATCAAATGCAGAAAACAGTCTGTATGCGATTAAACAATATGATATAACAGTTATATACGTTACTTATTTTCAAATGCATTACTATTCAATGTAGTACAATCATCAGACCATAAGCTGCCAAAATACCTCCAAAGAAGGAAGTTGTAGACTGTGATTTTCTAAAACCTCATATTTTTAACCACATCTAAACAGTCTAGAGACAAGCGCTTTTGAGGAACTCGGATCCGAGTTCATAAATTTCGCCAGTAATTGTGTTATCAACACTCTGAGATTAATTGTTTATTTAACTGGGCTCAGCATCTGAATTTAGAAATTACTCTGATATAAGATAGCCCCATGCATACAGCAAAACATAATATATTTATCATTGCCTTGTTTTTGTTGAATCTATTTTATCTATCAAAACCCAGACTAGACTGTTCCAGAAATTAACTTAATTTTAATAAGTTCCTACTGTATAAAAACAGCAAAGTTTGCGACAAACAGCCACATACATTAAAAGAGGTAAGTCTATTGACCCTTTATGTTCCAATTGAATCTTCCATCTACATGGGATGTTAATTAGTACTAAATATACAGCCAACAACTTTAGCAGACGACATTTTCAGATGTGTTTTGCTGGCCCTTCAATGGGTAACAGTGCAGACACTGATCAAATGTCGCCAGATGTAGCATTACATCTGGGTCTTCACTGTTTAATGAAGTTTACTTGTATTCAAAGCTAATCAATCACTGGCCTCACGTTTTACATGCATGGAGATACGACAAGCTTATAGATTGTATCTAGGCTGTTTATTTTGAAAGCAAATCTGACAAAGTGTTGATATATGTAATTTTACTGCAGAGTGATTGTTTTAAAGTACAGGGGCATCTTGTCCCTAGACTGTAAAGTATGTTTGCCCTTTATCCATTTTATTTTACCCTGCAAAAGTAAAAAATACTATGTAACCTTGTCAAAAATAGGAATTTATGTAACCTTAATATCAAATTATTCCTTTTTCTTGCATATCGGTTTCATCTTTAAATTGAAAGCAAATTACTAGTAATACAATTTTAACTGATTAATTTAGGCAGACTGTTGCTACTGTTATATATTTTGCTTTCTTTTAAATCAAACGAGTTTATGCATTTCTGACACTATATGAGTGAGTGCTACTAATGTACGTAAAGTACTGTCATTGGAGTGTGCAGTAAAGAGAGAAATGATGAATATTGTATTTGACACAAAATGCAACTAAATATTTACTCCAATAAAGCATGGCTGATTAAATCACTTAAAACTGTAATCACTTAAGACGCCACTTCTAGTCAGAGTGTTTTATCAAATTTGTAAGCACAGACAAAAACTACTTACTTTTATGATCAAATAATGGTTCTTAAATGCTTGCATGATTATCTTACACCTCTCTGAAATGTTTATGTTTGCTTCCTTTTTATATAAGGAATGATATATACAATACATTTTATCACTAACTACAGCCTAATTTAGATTAAAAAGAAATAGTTATTAAACGATTGTAGTTGCTTAGTAAGATCTGACGTCCATTGTGTAAGCCACAACCAAAATACATATAATTATAGCATATTAGCTATTGATTACACCAACTATATTGATAATATTGGGGACAAAATCTAAACCATAACTTCTAAAATTGCCTATAATATGTCTTTTAAAATATAGGTCAAAATTGAAAAATGAAAAGAAATGAAATATCAAAGCAGACATTAATCCTTGTCATAAGAAAAGAAACTGTTTTTTTAATAGTAATGGTTGCTGCCCCATACTGGTTTAAGCCCTCCAGTATTTTTTTTACTGACCGTTCCAAGGCGGTACTTCTTTTGTGGATATTTTATGCTTTTTTCTGTCTTGTGTTTGTTATGCCTTTGTGTGCGTCTGTTTATATGTGCTTTGTGGTCACCTGCTGGGAAAGGGCTGACCTCTTGGCTCTCGTTTGTGGTGTCTAATTGTGAGTTTGTCACTTTTCCATTAGTATCCTGGGTCAGGTGTGGTACTTGATTGTATTGATTCCTGATCTTTGCACCCTTACTTACTATGCCTATCTCGATGGTTATATTTTTTTTATATCCAGAGCATATTCAGGTTGGTGAAGAAAGAATGCAAGTTAGGGAAATAATTCTTCTAAAATGATATCTAATAAACTGTTATCAGCTTAGTAAATGATCAGACGTACAAAGTGGGTATGATAAACGCTTCCATTAGTTATTCTGAAAATAACTAATATCAGTTTAAAAGCTAAAGTAAGTAATGTGTCAACATCTGCATATACATAGAGATGTCAGTATACAATGTAATTTTGAGACAGTCTCTTTCAAATTTAACTGATTAAAGACACGTTTTATGCATACTATCTAATGTTACATGTATCAAATTTTATTCTACCACCTCTTAGAGGATTGATTCTATGTGGAATGAAAGCAAAGTTAAATTGTATGCTACCACCTGCATAAAAAACTTTAGTAATTTGCAGTCTTCTTATCGTAAATTAAAATAGATATACAAAGAACTAGCCTGTATCATGTTAGGAATTATGTATGTATATTGTGAACAGCAAATAACTGGTTACACAGTTTGTTTTAAATAACTGATTAGATTTCTTTCAATTTAATTAAACTTAGCTAATTTCAGATAAATATAACAAAAATCTACACCCAACATATTTAAGCTTTCAGACCCAATTATATACTGTCTTTGACAACAATTTGGACAAACAAAGGACCTTAGGATATATTTTTATGGTTATATATGTTACTTTGATAAACTTGATAGAAACTGAAAATTTCTCTTTCTACTATTACGGAAGTGCTATCCTTTACTTTGTTTATGAGTTTTAAAATATTTAACTTTGGACATATCAAAATAAATATGTTGTGGATATAAAACGTTCGGATATTTACTTTTTCAGAAATGTGTATAGATATAGTTTCTTGTTAAGAACTGATAATTATTTTAGGACAAACTGATATCTTGTCATAAATTCAATACATAAAAAACAATTTTGGGATTAAATAAAGTATTATATGACATAAACTATAAGGTATTAAGCAATATATATAGTAATTCTTAAAGTCTGTAATGTATGTAAAATGCTATTATACACCAGAAACTATGTTTGTTATAGCTTTTTACTCTTATTTATCTGTAGAATGCTCATGTATGGTTTTGTAAAGTATACATGCATATTTTCAAAACGAAAAGGTTCTTTCCTTCATTAACATTATATTTGGACTCATCATATTCGACAGCCTTTACTTCTTACAGTATGTGTGATAGAAACAAGCTATTTGTAGTTTTGAAATTTAAAGTTAATTGTCTATTAGGAACATGTTTCTTAAAATATAAATACTTTTTATGAAGATTATGTAAAGTGCAGTTGCACATGTAACGTGAATGACATAAATAACATAAAGGTGTGTTTATGGAAGCAAACAATTTAATTTGATACTTGTTTAAACCCCAAACGAGCTGTTGACAGTTTAGAAAGACTGTATATATCATCTGGATACTATTTTTAAATGTCACAATTTTGTTTTAATAGTAAAACATGGGGTAGTTGTATAAAACACCTGCCCCTGAAAAACTACTATCACAATTTGACCGTACGACGTGCCAAGAAATGTTGTAGAAGGCTAGTTCTAACACTTTATGAAGTCAAACCTTTTCAGGCATGAAAGTTTTATGAATTGAATTTTCAAATATTAAGCTTCTCAATTAAAATATCAGATTTTGAGTCTCAGACACTACCTGAAAATTTGATGACAGAATTGAAGCCAGTTCCTTGATACTTTTGAAGACATTTCATCAACACATTTGTATTATGCTCAATAACATATGGCTGGAAAATATTTGATGATTAGTATTAAAAATAATGGATGATTTGATGTAGACTGACTCAGCTCATATGTTCCATATTTGCAAAACAGATATCATGCCCTATAACCTATTCTTTTTTTTCTTGTATAGTTTTCATTCTCTCCTTGTGTTCAGAACACATACTCGGCCATTTGACGATTGAACGCTGTTTAAGGATATGCATGTTTTGCTAAACAAAAGTTTGGCAGCTGGGAGCCAGGCTAAATTTGATGTAATAAGTAAAAATAATTTAGTGAGAATAATGATTGAATGTGATCGTTACCATCATAGAAGATCGATAGAACATTTTCCCTGACAATTAGAGTATATTATTATTGTTGCGTTTAACTACTGGATCATCAATTGGTGACTTACATAAAGAGTAAGGACTAGCCTTCTATAAAAGTTTCTAGGCACCAAGATCAGTTGTTGATTTAAAAAAAAGTTTTTTGTTTTGTTTACCTGATTAATTCATAATAGACAAACATGTTAAAGATACGTGGAGCTAGGCTGATGTCATCCCATAGCTAGACATATATCTTATTTTAGACGTAGTGTGTCAGCCATGACAAGCATTCCGTTCAAATACCAAATCAGATTGATGGTAGGCATACCATATTTTTTTCCTTCATACCTTCAATGGGTTATGTTTTTATGTTTGGTGATATAAACACAATGTAATGGTGGCTTTATAGAAAAACGCCATGTGTATGTCCAATAAAATCGAGGTGCAATAGCTAATCTGTATCTTAATTGACTTTATATCAGGCCTTTATTTATTATAGCATCAAAAAATGAGTAAGAATTGGGACATTCAATAAAATTACAATATAAAATTTGTCAGTTAACTGATATTTATTCTATTTGTGAACTATCTTGTCAGTGAATTGTCTTGATTCTGCTTTAATTCAGTAGAAGTAGCGTAGTTTGCTGTTTGTTTGTCCTTCTGTCTGACTGCCTCTCTAGATAGACATGTTATGACTCAGAATCGCCAAAGATTTTGCTACTCGAACTACTCGTACAGAAATTATGCTCAAAATACTCATCCAGAAGCATTGCATAACTCGAAATACCCATCCACCTCAACTCGAAAAACGCTACAGTTTATACGCCCTGTAAGTGGAACTTTTGGTGTGCGTACAGTCTGAAAATGGCCATAAAACTGGTGTTAAGTTTAGAAATAGCAATATGTTGTGGATATATTAATTTTTCTCTTCAGGTCACGGGTTAAACATAAGGAAAATATGAAATAGAAACCATCTTATCTTGACAAAAATGTGAATTCAATGACCCAAACCCAGGCAAATTTTACTGAGCAACAGCCGTTACAGCAGCATTTTTATTCATGGCAGCAAAACAAAACATGTATAAACGGAAAATAAGAAACATTTAAAGAAAAATTCTATATTGGAAACGGAATGCGCTTTCAATCTGTTAAATCAAATAGACAAACTATGCATTTACCTCGCAAATTTCTCCCTCTGGCGTGGTTCATCTTCCAACGTCCGCCATTTTTTGCTCGAAAAAACGGTCGCATAGGTACAGCCTCCGATAGCCTGTTAATGTTGTTTTGCTGGAGCAGTTGACATTTTTGCACGTTTCTTTGAATCCATATCCTGGCGAGTTTAACTCTTTGTTATTATTCCCTTTACCATGTTTATAAGGTTCCTGTAATATTTTGCCAAAGTCACAGTCTGTTCAGGTATATAAGCTTGAATTGCTAAAACTAAGCCAGATCTCATGACTGCACTTTCTTATTAAATGTTTCACTTTTTTTCAGAACATTGTAAAATCTATTTCACAACTTTAATGTCACCTGGTCAAATTTGGATGGAAATAATTTTGGCTGATAAAGTTTTTTTTATTTAAATTGGTATCGAAGTGACAATTGACCTGTTTCCTTGGATATGATCATATCTAATGTGGTCATTGCCACAGAGTAAACTCACCACTATAACCAATTTTCCCGTTGTTGGTTGAGCAAGTGATCAGAAGTACAAAGTTGACGTGATTGACAGTTTCGTTAATTGAACCACAAAAGATACGCTGAATGTAAACTTAAATTAATTTAAAAGCCAAAGTAATGCCTCGCCATCTGCATACGCAACTAGAAGCCAGGATACAAATTGATTTGGTGACAGTCTCTTTAAACTATAACTGATCGGAGACAGTTTTAATGCACAAGATCTGACTACCTCCCTCAAAACATTTAGTATTCTTTTATGGTACATTAAATTAAATATACATGGATACATAGAATTTAGCCTTATCATGTAACGTAACTGAATATGTTTACCCATTATTTGAACAACTAAAGTTGAAAAAGTTACAAAAATGATTGTTTTTGAACAACTGATAAGAATTATTTTAAACTTTGATTTCTCTACCATTTTATTTGCTAATAAGTATCAAAATATATTATTTTGGGCAAATCATTATTGTAGATATAAAAAAGTTAAAAGATATACTATTTTGCAATTGTTGCATGAATGATCAATACGAACTTAATACGAATTGAAAAATCTTTTTTTCAGACAAACTGGAATCTGGATATCTCTAACAAAAACAATCAGTTTTTTTCCAAGCCAGCTAAACAGTTGTTGTGCTAAAAAAAAATCAGGATCTCGAACGCAGGTGCATTTAAGCCCCCCCCCCCCACAGTGGCTTAAGCAGCTGTCCATTCTAAGGTGGTGGTTCTGTTGTTGATGATTCATTATCTATTGTTGCTCCCATTGTTTGTGTTGTTGTGTTTGTTTGGTTCTTTTTTGTTACTCAGCACTTTATGTCCTTCTAGTGTTCCAATCACATTGATGGGAAAGAGAGAGATGGTTGCTTGACTTAAATTGTGTCTGATGTCTTGTGACTATTTGTGTTCTGTGGCACTTCCTCACATTGCTGTAGGTTGGTTTACAGTGTGTGATTGTGTTTCCTGATCATACTTACTAACTTTTCGAAACGGTATAAAATACCATACCGTGTATAATATAAGGAATTAAGCAATGTATATATAGTCGTGAGGGTTGTAATATACGTTACATATTGTCACACAAAATGATAGTTTACACCAGAAACTATGTTGAGTACATCCTTTCACTTTTGAATTTCAATATAAAGCTCAAATATGTGTTTAAAGGTTTTTATATACGTTACATGCTACATTTTAGAATGAAAATATTCTTACATTTAACATGTTATTCAGGGTTTAAATATTAAGTAGTTTTGACTATTAATGTTTTTGTGATAAAAACAGCTGCTTGCAGTTATAAAGTGGTCCATTACTTGTTTTTTGGAATATATACTTAAAACCAAAAGTAACTTTACACTTTGAACTACCAAATATATCTTTACTGTTTTTTATTTTAACCAAATTAAATATTGCAATAAGTTGCTGGTACCCGCCCTAACCTAATTCACGAAAAAACAACTTAGGTAAATTAATCTTCTTTCGAGTTATCTGTACTTTCATTAAAAACACAAACTTAGCATTTCCTAACGAAATCCAAAGTAAACCTATGATTTGAACACGCTATTTCAAGGGTCATCGATTGCCCATTAAAAATACTGGAAGACATTTTGTCTCTGACGTATAGTTTGTTTTTGGCAGCATCTTAAAGTTGGTTAACTTTGAAATTATCTCCCTTTAAATTAAAACAATAGTAAACTTTAGTACCTGATAAAAGCTTTATCTTAGATGACATTTGAAGTTTATAATCAGCGATTTATTGGGTTTTCAGCCCTGAGTATGTGACAAGATAATCTTATAAAGTTTCCCATGGGTTTGGAAGAGAAACGGCAAACACTTTCTTATGGGAAATTCCATTGAAAGCACTGTAACGTTCACAAAAAAGGTGTATGTACGTAAAAAAACACAACACTAATTTGTGTTAATTGAAGGGTGATGCGGGCTGATTTGAACTTTAAACAAAAATTCAATAGCCTGTTTTTCAGACTGGTTCTTTAAAGTTAAAAATTGTCCAATCGCAAAGCTACGGTAACACATCAAAAGTGATGCGTTTTGGAAAAATTTATTTTGCCCCCTTGCCCCTTTCATTGGGGCATTGTGGTTGCATTTATGACATCAAGAACAGGAAATTCAACTGTCATATGAATAATTGATTGATCTTTAATATGAATTACACACATTTAAAATAACACTCACCAATACCCAGAGAAGGTATATATAATAACAGTGTAATGTTACTTTTGGTTTTAAGTATATATTTAAAACATGAATGTTAAATGAGAAGCTTATTGAATGAACCTATTAACAACATTTCAATTGTTTTACAGGGGGTAGTTTTTAAATGTAACATAAGTGACAGAATGGGCCTTAATAACTTTTATAAACATAACTATATGTAGGGAATAGAATGTTTTTGTATATTATATGGAAGTTTAGCCTTTTTTTGAATATTCAGGTACTACCTTAACAACCTTTTATGCAAAATATTTGTTTTATAATGTGAGGGGTAACGTAGTTAACATGCTGTAACAGCCAAACTCTACAACCGCCAGATCTAACATGTTTCAAAAATCTTCGTCATTAACATTTATTTATGCTAACATTTGATTTTAATCGCACAGCACACACAACTTTCCTGAATTATATTTCTGTACACAATGTGTTTATTACCTGCATACTGACATCAAACCGACGCCAACTTGGCCTAAAATTGAAGTCCAGGTTGAATCAAATTTTCATTTTGGTCCTCCTATAGACTTTTCAACCACTTCAACGCAATAAACAACACTAATATGTGATCATTTTAGGTGTTTACAGCACTAGCTGATAAAAGCTGTTGATCCATGTGAAAAAACGGTACGTCACTTTGTGACGTCACTGTGACGTTAATACTGCAAGAAAAAATTTGAAACAACTTTTTCCTTAAATGAAATATATTTTTCTAGATGAAAAGTGATAGGAAATACTTTTACCCTAAAATTCCCACGGAAGCCCAAATTTCAACACAGCGGCCACGCTATTCATGCAAAGTGTACCTTCTTTAAGGAGCTCCTCGGACACCAAACAGAATTGAGGTAGCTCCTCGTGCATCAAGCTGAATTGAGGCAAACACTATCACAGTAGAGATGGTATTATTTTCGAAGATACCTGGCGGCAGAGAGCAAAGATACTTAGCAGACGTCTGCCTGCAAACCGCCGTGTACGGTTCTGCAGATATTGCTTATCTTTTGAATCGCACCATCAATTGTTGCGCGTTACATGTATCAAAAGACATGGTCAAGGTTTGAAAAAAAGCAGTCACAGGTCAAGAAACACAGTGTTATTATTCTAATTACATCTGGTCATTTAATTTCATAATTTAATTTTGAACACCAATTAAGGCTCATAACTCTGTAGTTATTTGACAAAATTTAGCCATACACTCCTCTCTTATAGCAACTCCATTTCAAAGTTTGAAGAAAATCGGTCAAATATGTTCAAGATAGGGAGCGGGAACGACATTTAACAACGTTCGACGACCATAACGCCACATATTTGACAGATTTTACCACCTACAATCCCAAACCACTCCTTCCCAAAATCAACTCTTATACAAATACATGTATCTATTTAAGTGCCGGTTCAGATAAAAATCATGCAGGTGACTCCACATGATGGTCAACCGATTTGTTTGATTTTGATATCACAGAAAGGTTATGATGCAAGAACAAGAAAAAACATTTTAATTTTTTTATTATTATCATTTTGGTAACCATGGCAACGGAAATTAATATTTAAGCCAAAATGGTACAATGAATCAACTAAAATTGCCCAAATTCAGTCAAATATTACACACAACTGCCTTCAATTATAAAGAAAAAAACACAAATAATACAAACAAACAACACCACTTTCACATTTGAAGCCAAGACATCAATTGAGTAATATCCTATGTCGTTGCCATGGCAACAAACAGTATATCACTGAAGAGTAAAATTCAAAAATTGCATTTTTAGGTGTTTTGGGGCCAATTTATGGCAACTTTTGTAGACTGATATAGATATGTCTTATCATTATACTTAAAGAGCAACTTTTGTTTGGTGTTATTCAAAAATAAAATGCTTTGCAAAATCATATGCCTAGTTGCCATGGCAACAAATAACACACTACCAAAGACATTTTGCCTAATTTTGCTATTTTAGCCATTTTGAGATCAATTTTTGGCATTTTTTGTAACTTGGTACAGTTAGTTCATAACATCATACTTTTAGTTTAACCCTTGTATTGCATGATTCAAAAATAAAACACTTTGCAAAATCATATGGCTAGTTGCCATGGCAACAAATAACACACTATCGAAGAAATTTAGCCAAATTTTGCTAATTTAGCAATTTTAAGATCATTTTTTAGCAATTTTTGTACCTTGTTACAGTTAGTTCATAGCATCATACTTAGAGTGCAACTCTTGTATTACCTGATTCAAAAATAAAAATCTTTGCAAAATCACATGACTAGTTGCCATGGCAACAAAGAATACACTATTGAAGACATATAGCCTAATTAAGCTATTTAGCTATGTTAAAATCTATTTTAAGCAATTTTTGTAAACTGGTACTGCTAGTCAATGGCATCATTCTTATAGTTCAACTCTTGTTCTGAATGATTAAAAAATAGAACACTTTGCTAAATCATATGCCTAGTTGCCATGGCAACAAACATCACACACTTGCAGAAATAAAGCCAAATTTTGCTAATTTGGCAATATTGAAATCAATTTTTAGCTATTTTCCTACCTAGTAACAGTTGATTCATGGAATTATACTTAGAGTGCAAGTCTTGTATTACCTGATTCAAAAATAAAAAAATCTTTGCAAAATCACATGACTTGTTGCTATGGCAACAAATAGTACAATATTTAAGACATATAGCCTTACTTCGCTTTTTTTAAATCAATTTTAGCAGTTTTTGTAAACTGGTAGTGTTAGTCAATAGCATCATACTTTTATTTGACTTTTGTATTGCATGATTCAAAAATAAAACCATTTGCAAAATCATATGTGTAGTTGCCATGGCAACAAATAACACACTATCGAAGAAATTTTGCTAATTTGGCTATTCCGAGATCAGTTTTTAGCAATTTTTCTAACTTGTTACAATCAGTTCATAGCATCATACTTAGAGAACAATTCTTGCATTACCTGATCTAAAAATAAAAATCTTATCAAAATCACATGACTAGTTGCCATGGCAACAAATAATACACTATTCAGACATATAGTCTAATTTTGCTTTTTTAGCAATTTTAAAATCAATTTTTAGCACTTTTTGTAAACTGGTAGAAAGAGTCCATAGCATCATACTTATAGTCAAACTCTTGTATTTAATGATTCAAAAAAAAACGCTTTACAAAATCTTAAGCGGAGTTGCCATGGCAACAAATAACACACTATTGCAGAAATTTAGCAAATTTGGCTAATTTTGCTTTTTTTGAGATCAATTTCTTGCAATGTTTGTAAGTTGGTTAGTTAGTTCATAACATCATGTTCAGAGTGCAAATTTTTCATAACATGATTCAAAAATAAAAGGCTTTGCAAAATCAAATGCCTAGTAGCCATGGCAACAAATATTACACTTTCGAAGACATATAGGATAATTTTGCTATTTAAGGTATTTTGAGATCAACTTTGGCAATTTTTGTAAACTGGTTGAGTAAGTTCAAAGCATCATACAAAGTAAACAACTCTTGTTTTACATGATTAAAACATAAACTGTTTTGCAAAGCACATGTATTGTTGCCATGGCAGCAAATAGTACACTATCAAAGACAAAAGGCCTTATTTGATATTTTCAAGCGCTTTGATATGATTTTAGCGTTTTTTAAACTGGTTCATTTAGTTCAATAAGTCCATAGCATCATATTTATAAAGTGCATCACATGCCTACGAAGTACATTGTTCAAACGTAGAAAGTTTTGTCATATTGGATGCTTAGTTACCATGGCAACAAATAGCACACTAATAATGACAACAGGCCTATTGTTTTTCTTTTTTAGGTATTTTGAGATCAATTTTTAGCAGTTTCTTGTAAACTGGTACAGTAAGTCTGTCGTATCAAAACTTAAGTGCATCTCATGTAGTACATAATTCTAACTTAAAAAGCTTTCTCTTATCATATGCCTAGTTGCCATGGCAACATATAACACACTTACAAAGACAAAAAGCCGTGTTTTGCTATTTTATGTATTTTGAGACCAATTTAAGCATTTTTTTTTGTAAACTGGTACAGGTTGTTCATAGTATCATACTTACAGTGCATCCCATGTAGTACATGATTCAAACATAAAAAAAGCTTTGTCAAATCAAAAGTCTAGTTGCCATGGCAACAAATAGCATTCTACTGAAGACAAAAGCACTAATTTTGCTATTTTTGGTATTTGAAATCAATTTTTTTGTAATTCTTTTAAACTGGTAACAGTTATAGATAAGTAAAATTCTTAAGTGTTAAAGTTTTTAATATTTTCACCAGTTTAAGCATATGTTTAGGTGCTCAAAAGAAACGTCTCAATGAGACAGTTCTTTTGAGTACCCACAACATATGTTTCGGTTGAGAAATAAGAAAAATATTTTTTGGTACACACTTTTAACTAAAGGCATAGACATACTTTTGTGTAACATGTTCCAATATTAAAATATTTGCAGTCATATATCTGGTTGCTATGGCAACAAAAAAGCAAACCACTGAAAATATAAAAAATCAGTATATTTAGATGGTTCATGATCAATTTACAGCAAATTCTTGGATCACATACAGATTCTCTATAGCATTATGAAATTAAATGATCAATTTAACTACATGATCCAATAATAAAATACTTTGCTTATTTGTATATTATATATGCCTGGTTGCTATGACAACAAGAACCATACCAATGAAGGAAAGGTAAAACAAAAGAGAAGCCATGTGGCCAGGGATGGGGAAAACGGCAGGATCTGCACCAAAAGCAAAATGTCTCCCATAAATATGTTTGTTTGATTTGATTCTTTATGTCCCATCAACAATCTTTCAGTTTAACAGGGATGGGTCTTCCTGGGTTGAACCAGTACTAAGCTAGGATAAATGTGTCTTGCTCAAAGACCACAACGCAGTGACGCCGGTGAGGCTCGAACCTGTGGCCTCTCGGTCTGGAGTCAAGCACTCTACCATTGAGCCACTGCACTCCCTTCCCCCATCAATATAGCTTTGCACTTTACATTGTAATTGCCTACATAAACATAGTCAAAGGTCTGTGGCTCAATCAGGGACCAATTTAGGGCGAGATATTGAGAGAATTGCTAAATATCCCTCTTATTTCCTTGGGAATAAAAACTGCTACCATAATGATACCATAGTAACTGGCACATTCAGATCAGACACAAGATTTTTTTTTTCAAATTATTTGACCTTGAAATTAAGTACCCTCTGAATCATATATATCTATGTGCAAGCTTGTTTCAAATCTATCCATCTATTTTTGAGATAATTATGGTGTAATCAAGGAATTTATCAACTCTCT
>CAXHUL010000733.1:0-15000 GCA_964019695.1 Loripinus fragilis
CATCTTATTCCAGTCATAAGATATGTTCAGAAGGTTCTGACATACGTTATTCCTGTCATAACGTATGTTGCATTGAGTATCATATTTTATTCCAGTCATTAGGTGTTTTCAGTTTTTAACATACGCTATTCCTGCTATAAGGTATGCTACATAGACTGACACACCTTATTCCTGGAATAAGATAGGTTCAAAATGTTCTCACATACGTTATTCCTGTCATAAGGCATGTACAGAAGGTTCCTGCTGGGAAAGGGCTGACCTCTTGGCTCTCATTTGTGGTGTCTACTGTGAGTTTGTCACTTTCCCATTGTTATCCTGGGTCAGGTGTGGTACTTGATTGAATTTAATCCTGATCTTTGCACCCTTACTTACTTTTTCTAACACGCTATGCCTATCATAAGGTATGTTACAAAGAGTGACACATCTTATTCCAGTCATAAGATATGGTCAGCAGTTTCTTACATACATTATTCCTGTCATAAGGTATGTTACATAGAGCAACACACCTTAGTACTGGAATAAGGTAGGTTCAGAAGGCTCTAACATACGTTATTCCTGTCATAAGGTATGTTGCATAGAGAAACACATCTTATTCCTGGAATAAGGTAGGTTCATAAGGTTCTTACATACCTTATACCTATCATAAGGTATGTTATAGAGAGCAACACATCTTATTCCAGTCATAAGGTATGTTCAGAAGGTTCTAACATACGTTATTCCTGTCATAAGGTATGTTGCATAGAGAAACACATCTTATTCCTGGAATGAGATAGGTTCAGAAGGTTCTTACATACCTTATTCCTGTCATAAGGTATGTTGCATAGAGAAACACATCTTATTCCTGGAATAAGGTAGGTTCAGAAGGTTCTTACATACCTTATTCCTGTCATAAGGTATGTTACATAGAGCAACACATCTTATTCCAGTCATAAGGTATGTTCAGAAGTTTATAACATACGTTATTCCTGTCATAAGGTAAGTTGCATAGACAAACACACCTTATTCCTGGAATAAGGTAAGTTCAGAAGGTTCTAACATACGTTATTCCTGTCATAAGGTATGTTGCATAGAGAAACACATCTTATTCATGGAATGAGGTAGGTTCAGAACAGAAGGATCTTACATACGTTATTCCTGTCATAAGGTATGTTGTATAGAGAAACTTATCTTATTCCTGGAATAAGGTAAGTTCAGAAGTTTCTAACATACGTTATTCCTGTCATAAGGTAAGTTGCATAGAGAAACACATCTTATTCCTGGAATAAGGTAAGTTGGATAGAGAAACACATCTTATTCCTGTCATAAGGTAAGTTGCATAAACAACAAGGTAAGTTCAGAAGGTTCTAACATACGTTATTCCTGTCATAAGGTATGCTGCATAGAGAAACACATCTTATTACTGTCATATGTAGAAAATGCATTTGATACAGCTGACTAGAGTACAACACAGTCATAAACGGAGCTGCTGGATGGTTAATCAAATTCTGAACATACCTTATGAACATACGTTATTCCTGTCATAAGGTATGCTGCATAGAGAAACACATCTTATTACTGTCATATGTAGAAAATGCATTTGATACAGCTTACTAGAGTACAACACAGTCATAAACGGAGCTGCTGGATGGTTAATCCTGGACAACCTGGTAAGTTAGGGGTAAGTACATAGGTATGGAACTCTTTGAGGAAAAACATGCATATATAATTACATTTTATTATAACATATAACATTAAGCTCTTGAAAGTTGTCACTGACGAACTTCGTTGGCTGTGTAGTTCTTTAGCACATACTTCAGGTATCCAATTTACTACAGAAGGTTAGCTTTTGAATCTGAAAAATAAGTCGTTTTTCGAGTAAAATAATAATTTCCCAAATCATTTAAATGCCTGTTAAAATCACTTTTTTAATTATATTTAACCATGAAAAAAATAACCTTATCAAACTTCTATCCTCTCTGATAGTCAAATTTAGTCTGATGTCCAAGCCGAGAACTACTCCAAGTAAAGTTTTAAAATTGCTAGTGAGCTGTGAGCAATGGCAATGCATATTCATATACTTGCAAACAAATAAAATTAAAAAAAAGAATCTTACAAAATTGTTTAAACATTAACTTTGATGAACATTATATAACTTTCCTGGGAAATGTTTATATTTAGTATTGTGCGATCATGCACCTTTTAATCTTTGCATACTGGCGTTTAGTTGTCTGCTTATTTTCTGAAAACTTCTTTCTGGAATACCACCAGAGTGTCAAACAGTTTTGATCCAGATTAGACCCTGCTTTTTGTAGGGCCTGATCTGGATCCAAACTTCTTGCAAATGTTTTCAACAGAAGAAACAAAGAGGTAAATGCCAGAAAATCTTTCAGTGGTTTGGTCAGTGTACACTCGCAATGAATATTGAAAGTGGCTATCCATTCACTGGTAATATAAACATCAAGAGATATTTATCAGAGTTGTAAAAATAATTTGATGTGAAGCACAGATTTATTGCCTTCCACAGGTCCAGAATCCTTTGGTTTGGCCAATATTTACAGTGCGCAATGTGAAGTACTGTATATATGTATCCGCTTATCCCGACAACATCATAATGTTCAAAAGAAAGTCAGTATTATCACTTTTTCAACACCAGAACTTCCAAATTTGAACCTTTTTCAACCTCTGATTAGAAAACATGCAACATTGATTCAAAAGACATCACTTTATGATTCCATAGAAAATGTGTGGACATGACACTCGAGATATTGCATTACAGTAAGTAAGTGCGCCAGTTCTTCTTTTCCTGTACAAGATACTTGCAAAGCTACATGTAGAAAGGACAAAACTAGTCTGGTAACCTGGTAACCAAGCTGATGTTGTTGAGGCATTTAACAGTGTGCTAAGAAGTGTCTTGTCTTTCTTTGTATTGATTATCCTTATTTTTTTATCAACTGGTAAGTCAGATATATCCTCGTGAGCTGTTAATTAAGGCAAATTATTTTGATACTGAAACTCCTTTTTTTGACTTCGACTTGTCCACTATAACAAATGGAATAACTTCATCTAAAATTTAAGATAAATCAGTTGATTCTAATTCTGAAATAGTTGATTGTCCATTTCTTGATGGAGATATTCTTTGCCCAGGCACGGTGTAGCATCGACTCCGGAACTTGCTACCAGGTTATTCGAATGTCAACACAGACATGGCATGTAGTGGGGTGAGTCAAACGTTTTTTAGTGGTTTGTAATGAGCGCATGCCTTCGAAGTGAATAGAATTTATCTTTAGAGAAGTCAAACACTTGTCCGGGCCCGCCAAAATGACCAATTCTAGCTGTATGTCACAAAACATCGTGAAACACTGCCAGCTGGTACCGCTAAAACAGCATGTCCCATCGAAAAATGTTTGTTTCTGCATTGTTTAAAACCGTTTTCCACCTCATTTTCAATGTCAAAATAATGAGCATATTGGATATCACGTTAGGTATAAGTTTTATTTGTAATGATCTTGATTTGACTGATATATCATCAAAAACAGAAAACGCTTTGAGTACGGCAATTTAACAGTCCGGAGTACGGCAACTTGAAAATAACATCAAATTTACAGTACCGCAATTTGCATCGACATGTTTGTCCGTGAAAACTCCCCAAACCACCCAAATCATCCTAAACGAACACCAAAACCAGCCTTGCCAGCTTCAAACAACCTCATGTCCCCAAACACACCACACCAAACACCTCAGCACCAGATATGGGCTTTGGTACTTATAGCATATTCGCAAAAGTTTTATTTAATATGCTGACGCTGACGTAAATCTGAGAGCAGCAAAGGCCTTGGCGAGTCTACGCGGATGCACAGCCTAGTCTGAGCGTTTGGCTGCTCGTAATACCCAATCTCATGTACATGTGTAAGGCTGTAAATGAGTCAATGTCAAAATTCGTCAAAATTCTTGTCCGTTTCATATCTTATGAAAACCGCTGATGTGATCATGATTTTTTTTTCTTCACACAATACTACTGATTATACTTAATAAGGCTAGCTGATAAAACTGAAAAATATTGGTGTGTAAATATATTTTTCATTGGATTAAACCCCCATTTTTTGGCATTTTTGCCCGTCCAACGGAAAAAATTGAACTTTTGACAAGAATTATTAAAAAAAACCGTTATTTTCTCAGGAATTTTAACTGGCTGTATTGATAAAAGCATTATCAAAGTAAATGTAGGAGGCTTCAATATGTGATTTCTCATTACATTTTTTGCATTTTTTTTTGCCAAAAAACCTCTGTCCCAAGCGTTTATGTCAAGATCGTAACACTTGATAAATTGCAAAAATAATACTGGATCCCTAATGGTGCTGAATCTGGTTTTCTGTCATACTAATTTGACACTTTCTGTTTACTAAGAATACATGTGTTTTGTAAAGCATCTACAGATCTGGGAAAAGAAAATACTGTTTTGGTGAGTGAAATTTTTATAGTATATTTTTTTTGCGTCAAATGACCGTAACACAAAAATGGACAATGGAATTTGATAAAAAATTTCTGGTTTTAACATCTTGACCAAATAAAATTTCTCAACAAAAAATCACTATCGTTGCGATGTTTTAGGGAGTAATCATTATTTTAGGGAAAAAAATATGTAGAGTATATCAATACCGTAACAGTCAATACCGTAACGATGAAAATGTTGCGGTATTGACACATCTTGTTACGGCTTTGACATATGCTGTCAAAAAAGTACAGTTTTGAAAGCAAAGATATTAGTTTTTAGTCAAGTTTTTAAGTGAATTTATGATAAGAATGCTTTATCAAATTTAAACAGAAGCATAAAACATAAATTGAATGATGAATTTGAGTATAAACAGTTTGTTACGGTATTGACATATTGTTTTGTTTTCAGGCAGGGTTTATCAATACCGTAACGGTTTTGTCAAACCCGTAACAATATTTTGAAATAAATGCAATCTATCATATATTCCAAAATTCTTTCTGTGCACTTGTGTCAAGAGTATTAACATTGCAATCTGGTCAACAGTGCTCTACACCAAATCTTAAACAGAAGAATTACGCTAGCATATATTCTTTAAAGGTCAATACCGTTACATTTTTGTCAAGTACCGTAATGGTGATATTTTTGGGGAAAACGTATATCAGACAGAGAAAACATGTAGATTTTAAGTGCCTGATCAATTCCTTTGGTTGATTACAATCATACCAAAGCATTGTAATTTTCTAGTAATGTGTTTTTTAAACAAAATACTGAGAAAATAGTATACAAAATCACTTAAAAGATAAAAAATGCATTTTACGTTTGCTCATTGTCATAAATAATCATTTTGTTCAAATTTTTCCTTTGACACAATTAAACACATGATTTATTGAACTTATCCAATGCAACAAAATAAATATCCATGACGAGATTTGAAGAAAAAACAGGAAATAAAGTTTGTTACGGTGTTGACATTTTATCTGGTCATGTGATCTTTGAAACTTAATTATAAGGATCTGATTGGCTGTTAAGGTTTCTTTTTGCTTTTCATAGTATTTTCAGAAACAACTTGTAACTTTCTTGAAAAAATAATATCATTTTATTTAATTCATATTTTTCCTTTTACTCCTTTCAAAATTTGACGAATTTTGACATTTGACTCAAATGGGGATTACTGATTAGCGAATTATGGCCATAAAATTTAGCGATTAGCGAATATTGGCCCTAAAAGTTAACGATTAGCGATTTTAGGGTTAATTTGACCGAATAACGGAATGTTGAGTGCTAGTGATTAGCGAATTTCGGCCTAAAATTTAACGATAAGCGATTTTTGGGCGAAAAAATACCAAATGTCGAAATGACGCGTTTTCGATGGAAAAGGTTATTCCAATTCGTTTTTATAATAAACCGTTACTGATAACCGATTTTGTGGGCTATTTTTACAGATACTGAATTTTGGGTCTTAATTCTTCTGAATACTAATTTTTAGGTGTAAATTTTACTGATAGGCGATTTTTGGGTCTAAATTTTACTGATTAGCGATTTTTGAGCCCAAATTTTACTGACTAGCGACTGTCGTGCCAACCAAGAGTGACAGTGACGTTATATGTTGTTTACAGTTGCTAAGTATATATAGTGAGGCTTATATAGGGGGTACCAAATATCCCATATCCCTTGAAGTAAACAGGCAAATATCCCTTATAAATCGGCAAATATCCCCCGAATTAATTTTCCTAAATTTTCAATATCCCTGGAAGTAACGAAAATATTGAACCAAGTATCCCATATCCCTGGAAGTAAAATGGATAATATCCTATATCCCTGGAAGTAAAATGACAAATATCCTGTATCCCTTAAACCCCTATACAAGCCTCTATAGTACAATGCTAGTACAATGTAAAACATTAACTTGTACAGTACACCTCACGTTAGAAGATGCCGTTTTAATCCTATCCTGAAGGTTGCTCTCACTGTCACTCTTAGCTGGCAGGACAGTAAATTCTATTTGGAAAGGCTGGTTTAATGTGGTGGTTTGTTTAATTTCTTCAACCGTGGGTGGATATTTGAACATAATATTTCCACTCCTCTTATTACAAATTGTGAAATTCAACTGTACTCTCGATTTCGACTTGAATTGTATTGTAAGTGCATCGAGATTAGACCCCCAGTCAGGGTTTGAAATATGAATTGTTCAGCGTAGACCAAGCTTTTTTGTAAAAGTTTAAACTTGTGTTAGTAGTAAGGGAAATAATTAAGTGATAATAACGAGCCGAAGCCCACAACCACAAAGCCAATTGAACTCAAACTGAAATCGAGTTCAAACGACTCTGGCTACACCAAGACGAAAACCACATAGGCGTAGCTAGGACGCTTTGGGGGAGGGGTGTTAAGCCTCAATACTGGTGGGGGCGTGATGTTTTGGCAGAGGGGTCCAACTTTTACTTTTTTGATAGGGGACACTGTTAGCGTGACAACATCGGGCCACCAGCGAAACGCCATTGAATTTGCTGGCAAACCGACGATGGCCCAACATTGAATGCTAAGTTGACAACTTTGTGATTCTTCACTGGACCAGCATTGCAAGGGAATACTATATTTCTGCGATTTTCAGGGGGGGGGGGGGGGGGGGTCCAGAGACCCCTGCCCCGTCCCCCGGATACACGCATGAATACCTGAACATTTTCAGTACATTACAAGAGGGTCCGTGGAAGCATCCCAAACCTCCACAAAACCATATCGGACCAGGCTCAACCGCAAACTGAAATATGAATTGTTCAGCGTAGACCAAGCTTTTTTGTAAAAGTTTAAATTTGTGTTAGTAGTAAGGGAAATAATTAAGTGATAATAACGAGCCGAAGCCCACAACCACAAAGCCAATTGAACTCAAACTGAAATCGAGTTCAAACGACTCTGGCTACACCAAGACGAAAACCACATAGGCGTAGCTAGGACGCTTTGGGGGAGGGGTGTTAAGCCTCAATACTGGTGGGGGCGTGATGTTTTGGCAGAGGGGTCCAACTTTTACTTTTTTGATAGGGAACACTGTTAGCGTGACAACATCGGGCCACCAGCGAAACGCCATTGAATTTGCTGGCAAACCGACGATGGCCCAACATTGAATGCTAAGTTGACAACTTTGTGATTCTTCACTGGACCAGCATTGCATTGGAATACTATATTTCTGCGATTTTCAGGGGGGGGGGGGGTCCAGAGACCCCTGCCCCCTCCCCCGGATACACGCATGAATACCTGAACATTTTCAGTACATTACAAGAGGGTCCGTGGAAGCATCCCAAACCTCCACAAAACCATATCGGACCAGGCTCAACCGCAAACTAACCAGCACGTATTCCATACAATCTCACGACCAGGATAACCACAACCATTAAAGCAGACTTTTGCGCATCATGCGTGGGCCTCTCACAGGGCAATTAATACAAGCACTAGCCAGAAAAAAGAAACTGGTAAGGGACCTAAGCATATGGGCCCCTCTGTGAAATAAGCAGACGAAAAAAAGTAAAAAACTGGATCCGCGCATGCGCAAATGCGATGAGCACCAAACCCTTGTGCACTTAGACGTACATGTATAGTGTTTGTGTGTGTGTGTGTGTGGGGGGGGGGGGGGTACTCTCATTTATATATGTATACATGAAAATCCAAAAAAATATTGAAATTAAAAGATTTTGAACCCCCCAAAATGGTCTGAGCCTACTATGTGTGAAAATATCAGAGTCCTCCCCCCTCCCCGGCAAGTATGTTAGTACACGAGGCAACGGTTTGTCGAAGTGTTTCATTTATCTGGGCGAGTAAAGGGTTTGTTATTGAGTTGGTGTGCTGGAGTGTATGATCACCGTCTATCATCGAAACCGGAAATAGCGTACCACTGAATCGAGAGTAAACAACACACGAGGATGAGTCCTCTTCAAAAATAGCACATTTCATTATAAAATCGCTAAAGTTTTGCAAAACATTTGCAATACATAAATAGTGGATATATTAAGCTTGAACCGTAAGTAGTTGTATTTGTTCATTAACAAATATGAAGGCTGGAATGGATCATCAATCCGAAAGCTGGTACCGAAAGCTCACATCGTTTTGACATTTACTTTCATTTTATTCGAGGATAGTATGTGGATTTTGTCAATTTTTCCAATGGAAAGCAAGTGAAATTATAGAAAACAAACGTTTTTGCAAGCGTTTAAGCTAGAATCTATAAATTAAGCCAATTATGGGCTGATACTTAAATCCCGTTGTGTACCGCGAATAGGTGCGGATGTGTACTGCAGATAGCAAATTCATAAGAAAATTGTGTACTGCGAATAGTTATGAGTTGTTACCCACTATGAAGTAAAACTGCTATTTTGGGGTATTTTCTTATAATTGAACTGGTGCAAAATGTGATCGGTTTAACGATAAAACAGACTGTCTGCCAAAAGAAGACAAAATGTCAAACTATGGAAGCAAATGCTATAGGCTTCCTTTCAAACATGTAAAATATCCAATGAATAACATGATATAACCTAAAGCATGAGCTGGTGTATTTGCGGTCTGTCCGTCTGTCTATCCATTCAAATGTCCATCATCTAGATTAAAGATATGCGTCTGTCTCGAAGGGTACAACAAAGGCAAACTGTTGTGGTTATTTTTTCGTATTGAATTTATTTAGTATTTTCGGCAATTACCACCAGCCAATTTTTGTCTGCTTTTTCGTGTGTAGCCTATATTGCAAACAATATGGACCCAGATTAGACTGATCCTTTAGGAGCCGTCTGATCAGGGTTTAAAGTGTTTGCGTTCATGTAAAAAATAGCATGAAGTACATTTGAATAAAGCAGTAGATGCAAATAGTGAATAACACTTTTACGCCCCCAAATAGTGGCAGGGTAACATATATTTACTTTGTTTTTGCTATATTTGACCTACTTATTTGACACTTCTTAACAAGTAGATATTTGGGTGGTGCCCTTTGATAGAAGATGAGAAGCTTCAGGGTTTGTTTACTATTAATAAAAAGGAAATAAAACAATAAAATATATTAAATGAGATGAGACGAAGGTGGTGTTGTAAACCCAGCCTGAAAAGTGTTTTAACAGCACCCAAGGGGTCTAGCAAATGTTTATGGGGAAACGATTCGAAAAGTTGAATTTCTGTAGTATAATAATGGCGCACATAATCATGAAAGATGCATAGGGGTTTTTATGCTGTAAGAAGCCATGTTCTAAAGATATTGAGCAGAAACAAAATTCTGACATCAATCAAGGGCTATAACTTTGTTACAAATAAGCAAAATATGGAAGATAGCAATCCCAACATATATCTTATAAAAATATATACATTCACAAAATTTGGTGAAATTCTATCCATTTGTCCTCAAGATATTGCGCAGAAACAACATTCTGTTGACAATCAAGGGCCATAACTTTGTTACAAATTTGTTAAAGATAACAGGTAAAAATCCTACTTACACAATTCTTGTCAATATAATTGCATTTATAAAGGGGCTCTTGCATGGTATGGGAAATTAACATGGGAGTCTGCACACGCTTGGATTTTGATAATATTATGTTATTTAATTGTCTGGGGTTTAACTTTAATATTTATGGTGCGTTCGAGTTTTGATGCAATTCCATTGCTAACTTATGACGTCATGAATGATATCACTATAATACCTAAGGGTACCTAGTTATAATCATTCTAAAGTAATTGACATATCATATAACGGGCGGAGAAATGTTTTATTAAATAGCTATATCATTGATAAGTTCGCTGCTACTTAAAATGGCTTTGTATGTATTAGGATATTGGGTGGTCATTCATTTTTATAGCATGTTACCCCAATTTTTGACTGTATATTTTGTAATCAGTCAAATTTGGAATTAACATTTTTACAGGTTGCGGTCTTTGTCAAGATACCATTTCAACATAAAAACTATCCATATATGTCAAGAATATGTAGACCAAACTTCAAGAAATTCAAGGACCGGTAACATATTTTTTCAACTTGATGTAAACACATGGCCCTGATTCATCCAAATGTAAAAATATACAATAATTATGTTTCAGTGTAAACCTTACTTGAATACTTGCTTAGTTTGAATCATCATGCAAGTACGTTTATTGATAGAAGTTGATATGTTCAGTGTTTCCCCTATTATGGATTGGAAAAAGAAAAAAGCAATATTCTTTAATATTAAGTGAACACACTTCTTATTTAATGAAGTGCTTACACAATAATATAAGCCAAAATGATATAATAAGTAGACACATGTACTTAACAAATCTAGTTTCTAACATTAAAACTACATCTAGCCAATGTTACACTTAATATGTAACATTATTAAGAATTTTAATTCATACAGAAGAGAAACCTTATGACAAGTCAGTTCATACAGGAGAAGAACCTTATATCTATGATTTTATAATTGTTAGACTCATTAATAAACATGCTTTACAAAAATACCCCCCTGTCAAACCTATTGGTTAAAATTAACCATTTTGGTCACAGATAACTCTTGGCTTCAAAGGTATTGCTAATTTAATGCTTAAATCTTCTCTGTTCATTCTGTTTTGTGAAACTGATGCTGATTTCCATCAAATAGCAACATTTATACTTTAGCTGGCTGTATATTCTAGGCATACAGGTATGTTTCTGGACCTCACTTATTCATGTAGAACACTGTATTATGATACCTTTGATAAGACTCTGTTACACGTTATCCTGGTCACGGCACCAAAATGTGGTTCCTCTAGTTCAGTTGGGGTGTAAAGTTAATATTTAGTCTTCTTGTTTTCACTTGTTTATTGTTAGGATATTATGTTTCTTGAACAATATCATGCAGGACTTGAGGAAGTGATACACATTGTCTTGGCCCCATAGTGCCATGACACAGGGCCATGACCTTCAGTATTTCTGACCATTGAATCATTTAAAGTTGTCTAAACATGTCTTTCTTTAAGAAAAGTGGAAGTAGATTTAAAAACAACCTTCTTATGTCGAGTTATTGATTCATTTGAACTAAATAATTAATTTTGCTAAACCTGACCTATACCCATAAGAGGTAGGAAATGACAAAGTTACCGGTTTTGGATTTTCATGATATTTGGCTCAGACCAGCAGTATATATATGGCATGTTTTTGTGATAATATGATATCTTGACAAAGACTAGAACATATCCATCTTTTGAATTAAATGTTGAATGTTTTGTAATTTTTTTTTTTTAAAAAATATTGAAATTTTACAATCACTTCTTCTGAAAACGTAAACCATAATTTATCCAAATGGTTTCGTGGTATTAAAATAATGTCTATGGTATTTTGGATTCAATCTAGATGACAAATCATAGAAATAAACAAAACTATAGATTTAGGACATGGAAATTTAGAGACAGGTACCACCTCAAAGGTGGAGTACGTCAAGGTTGCTTCCTAAGCCTTATTCTTAACTATCTAATTCGATAAATACATTTTCATAGTTTGTATATAATGAGTTATTAATATGCAAAGTTTGAAGAAAATCCATGCGTGGGCACAGATGAAAGTGCCCCTTTGGTCAAAATCTGTCCATTTGTTCTAAAGATACTGAGCAGAAATGAAAATCTGACATGAATGAAGGGCTATAACTCTGTTATAAATAAGTCATAAACCTGGATCTTGTCAATAAGAATGAATATATAAAATTTAGTAAAAATCTGTCAGTTTTTTTACAAGATACTAAGTGGAAACAAAAATCTGGCATAAATCAAGGGCCATAACACTAGTACAAATGTTCTAATAATCATGTGTAACAATCCCAACCTTAATCTTGTCAATATAAATGCATATATATAAAATTTGGTGAAAATCAGTCAATCTTAAGATATTGAGCGGATACAAAATTTTGGAATAAATCAAGGCTTATAACTCTGGTACAAATGTCCGAAAAATGATGTGTAAAACCCCATTCTAGATCATGTCGAAAAATAAGTCAATATCAATGCACTTACAAAATTGGGTAAATTCTATAAAGTTGTTCTCAAGATATTGAGAGGAAACGAAATGATGACAGACGGACAGAATGACAGACAGAATGATGGAATGACAGACAACCCAAATCTAATATAGCCCCACTTTTCCTGAGGTCACTTCTTGTGACGTCCCCAAACTGTGTATACGTTAAGTCAAAAAGCAGTGAATCAATAGCATGTGAATTGCCTTGATAATACACTGGTTAAAATGACTGTTAATAGCACGTGACACACATTTTTTTCAATGATGTGGGATAAAAAGTGTGTCTCATAGTACATTGTAGTAGTCCAAATGGGACTGATAAGGTATTTGCAACCGTGTAACATGGACCCATGTGGGAAAACCCATATGGGTTGCATGTGGTACCCATATGGGTCATTATGGGCAACACATAACGGTTATTTGGTCCTCAATGCCAGAAAACCTGTCTTTGGAGGGTTGCGAACACCAAAGTGCAGACCAGCCTGCACTTCTGCTTTGTCTGATCAGCACTTTTGTTGTTCTCTTTTTGTAAAGTATCATAGCTAAACTGGCTACAGGTGAAATATCAAATTTCTAGTCAGTCTCTCTGACAGTAACCAGTACTGGGCTGGTGGAGAGGGTTGTGGTTTTATTTTCTGGATCACCAAAGGCTCAATCGGCAGTGGTTCTGCTTATGTGAGTGTAAACAATTACATGTGCCCTATGTGGGTTCTACATGGGCTTAAATTCCCATGTGGCACCCACATGGTCAATACGCTCAGATAGAGCCCACATGTGAACCATTTAGCCTTGTGTGCTGGGGTATTTTTCTTCGTCGTTAGACCTCAGTCAACAAATTTTCAGTCAAGCTGGGATGGCTCTTCATGGGTTAAACCAGCACTAGACAGATGATAAGTGTCTTGCTCAGGAAAACAACACAGTACCTCAGGTGAGGCTTAAACCTGCGACCCCTCAATCTTGAGTCAAGCACTCTACCACTAATCAACTGCACCCCCACCCCCACCCCCCGTTTAATCCTCATGGTTTACATATTAATTGAAATGAACTCCAATGCTAAACAAAACAATGTTTCATTTGTTTTTCTAGTGCCAGTCATGAAAAAAAGTGTCAATCTCATTAAACGTTGCCACTATTCGCGGTACACGATTTTAACTAATCGCAGTACACGAGTTTTGCCATCAACAACTATTCGCCGTATACCACAGTTATTTTGTTTCAATATATTCCAATTGAAAATAATCAAACCAAGACCAGAGATAAAACTGGGTTGGTGCAAATTGCATATAGAAATAGGGAATTAACTTCTTACCCGAAGATAAACTATGTATTCGTTAGTTCAAAGGCTGTTTTTACGGCAGGAGCATTTTCCAGCCAGTACCAAGCTGCGATAACTTTGTGTAAACAAAGCTATGTTGACACACAGAATACAATAAAGGTACACAACATTGAAATTAATCCCTTGGCAATTAATCTTGATGTCAGTGGTTGCTCGGGAGCAAATAACAAAGCTCAAATAAAGGTAAAAACTCACCGCCTGCCATGCCGTTTTTCTCTACTTTCGATTTAGTGGTACGCTATTTCCGGTTTCGATGATAGACGGTGATGATGGGACAGGGAAATTTGAAGTCAGGATTGGTGGTGGTTTGGTGTTTTAATGCTGACCCATAAATAACATTTCCGATTTCATCACAAATAATGTCTTATGACGTCACCTTTCAGCGTCACGCTCAGTATGGTAAAACCCGGGAACATCTGATTGAATACTTTCACAAATTTGTACTATGTATCCATAATAGACCATACTGGCCCTCTTGAATCATTACGGACATTGGTTGGTTCCCAACGACAGCTTCTTCGAGCAGAATTCTATCATTTTCAAAATAAGTCGCCGTACTGTTCACTAGCAAGACGCCGTCCTGTGATTCTGTGTTGTTTCGCAAATTGCCGTACTCAAGTCGTCGGAAATTTCTCTTGATTAAATCCAGCTCCATTAGTTTTTGGAGAAAACTTTTGCCTCAATATATACACTAATGATGTCAATACATGTGCATAATAGCGGATTGAATTGGCATCCTCCACTTACAAGATCACTGTAGTCATACCACTACGGCAATTTGGGTCTCGTCACTGATTCCGGTGTAAAGGTAACTTTCTCATCATGTTCAATTACTTCATTTAATCACAGATAAACGCCCCAGAATGCTTGGGTTCCGATTGATTTTTGTTCATCAAATTCACATTGTATCGTTTAGCTTTAAAATTATATGAAAACTTTAACGTTTGATGTCTAAGCATGAAATAACTTATTACGGTTTCGTCATCGTGGATAATTATTCAATGACAAAACCGTACAATTATGACGAAACCGTAATTGTTATGTTTTTAATATAACTGTAAAAACACACATATAAAATCTGATTTTATCTCCGTTTTGGCAAAACAACACAGAGGTTGTTAACTAGACGATGCAATCTCGAAGCAAACATATTCCGAAGTTGTCATTTTTGTCAGCCTTTATTTGAAAGTAATTTTACTATAACACCGG
>CAXHUL010000735.1:0-122720 GCA_964019695.1 Loripinus fragilis
TTTTATATCTGCACAGGTATCATACCTACTTCTTGGACGCGGATATTTTTCGACTAGCCTTTTCGCGGAGAATAAATACACTGAAATTGAAGGTAGGGGCTCTCATTTGAAAAAGTAAAAACTTATTTATGAGCTCTTGAGGCATATATGTTTTCTTAAATAGTCACTCTAACAACACATCATGGCTAAGGCATTACAGTACTTAAAATATGCGATAAAATGCAAATACATCATGAACGAGTCCTTAAAACCAGGATACTTTAGGATTGATTGACAATTACACCTTTGTACAGAAATAGTTTCTATATTTTTGCGTTTTTGGTGAAACGACGTTTACTTGTTTTTAACTGTATGTTTATGATTCGGCTCAAATAAGCGTCAATTGTTTATGAGAACGGGATTTCTGCCCCTTCAACGGTTGCAAGTCTTAACCGCGGTTGTGCGTGAAAAAAAACCACGAGCGTCCGCGGGGTTTTGTTATCTGGCCGCGGGGTAGGGCTTTTTAGAACCGTTTTTTCACATATTGATTATAGCGGCAAGAGCCAAATATGGGCTCAAAGGCACTTACATTTTGATAGTCTATTGGTTTCTACCAGCAGAGACAGCCAATACTGGTTCTATTGTGAGTTTGATGCAAATCTGAACCACGGGGAGAGAGCATGCTCCTAATCTTACCGCGGATGTGACCATTGTCGGTGTTGTTCGTCGCCGCGGGGCTCAGCAATATGCTTTCTTTTCCGCAGAAATCCTAAAACTAAAAAAAACCCTATCAGAATCATCTATGACAAAAGATAGGTAGGTGGTGTGCCAATTACGGTAAAATCAGAATGAAGCCATTGGGTTTTCGGTTTTTTTTTATTTCTCTGTATGCTCATTTAGCCAAATAATCTAGTATTTACGGTAGTAAGATAGCCTGATCAAAGTGCCAAAGGTTGTGAGCAGCAAAATCTAGATGTTTGTCTGTCTGCCCATTAATCAATCTGTCCGTCTATCTGTCTGTCTGCAATGGTTCTTTTACTTGTATGCTCGTTAAACCAGCTTACATGTGTCTAGTAGCTCAGGTGGTTAGAACGCCTGTTCTGAAGGCTGTGAGCAGCATAATCTAGCTGTCTGCCTGCCTGCCTGCATACTTGTCTGTCCACTTGCCTATGACTGTATGTCTCGCTGTAGCGATTCTTTGCTCTTTTGACTTGTTTTGTAGGCCAGTTTTGCTAGATTATCTAGTAGCTCAGGTGGTAAGAGTGCCTGACCCCATTGGGGATACTTTCAATTTTTCTAAATACGTAGGCTGGACCCAGCATCTACTCTTTTCTCCAAAAAATATAAGGAATATCAGGCACACCCAAAAATATTTGAAATTTAGCAACCCCAAACACATTTTCCAAAATGCATCGAAATGGCTCTCCGAAAAACTAAAAAAAAATTCATCATACCCCAAAACATATTTGTTTTTCTGACCCCCCCACCCCCCCCCCCCCCCAAAAAAAATGAAATTCAAAATTTTGAACCTCCAAAAGTGTACCGAACCTACTTATATATGATAATATTAGAGTACCACCCCTCCCCCTCCCCTGCCCCCGAAAGCTGACCATTGTTTTATAGAGAAGTATGCACCAAAATATTACTGACTGCCTGCTTTCTTCTCAGTCAATCAATCAGTCGGCAAGCCAGCCCGAACAACCGCGTAGACTGTCAGTGAGCTTCTTTGTAAAAGAGTATACTTGTTACATAAAGTGGTTGCGTGTACCAGGGGTGGGGAATAACTCTATTTTTTTCTTCATACGTATGGTCAGGCCCAGCATCTACCGTTCACCCCCAAAAAATATCAGGAATTTCAAGTACTCCCAAAAATATTTGGAATTTTAGCAACCCCCCCCCAATATATCCCCCAATATGTACCTTGATCGAATGAAAAGACCCTAAAATGCATATAAATAACCCATAAATATAGTCCAATTTTGTGATAAACCCCCAAAATATCCACAAAATCTTCATACCCCAAAAAATATTCATTTTTCTGAAAACCCCAAAACATACTGAAAATATTTTTTTTAACCCCTGAAACGGCCTGAGCCTACGTGTGTATGAAAATATCAGAGTATCCCCCCTCCTGGGCTGCGTGTCTTGTTCTTAAAGGTCAGTTATTGATAACAACAACATAATTTGAGGGGCATTTTTGCTACAAGTTAAATGCATTGTATACAACAGAGGAATAGGCTACTGTCCGTCCTGCATGCGCGGATCCAGACATTTTATGTCAGAGGGGGTCCAACTATGACGGATTTTTCCTTTGTTTGTTTTTTAATGATGACAAGAGTCGGGATCCAGATACTATTTTAAGTGGGCCATCATTGGCCCCCAGGGAAACGTCATTTGAATGGCGTCAAATGGTGATTCGCTGGCTAGCAGGTGCTGCTGGCCAATCATTGAATGCTAGGATGATAACTGTGATTTTTCAGGGGATCCGGATTCAGGGGATCCGGATCTGAATTGCTGAGAAACCCTACATTTTTGTGATATTTCGGGGGGGGGGGGGAATGGGTGGGGCGTCTGGATCCGAGGATGTCATGTGGCGGCGAACCTTTTGGCGTCCGTCGATTTTTATTGTAGCTCCTATTGTTGTAGGGATTCTGCGTTTGTCCCTTGCCTAATAATGTTTTTCTTAGTAGACGAAAGAGGACATCTCGCAGAAAAAAAATCAGTTGCGGACAACATTTATATGTCAGAGACGTCGTATTGTGTTGTGTCCTTGAGCAAGACACATTTATCCTTGTTTTAGTATTGGTTCAGCCCAGAAAGACCCGTCACGCATATCTGGAAAATTGTTGACTGGAAGGTAAAGAATCAAATCAAACAAAATCAGGGGCGTAGCCAGAGAATTACATGTTGAAGACTACCAAAAAATGAAGAATTAGATATATGACTTTGTTACTTTACTTTTCAGCAATGATTGCGAATAACAAAGGCGCTGATCAGACTGCGCGAAAGACCAGTGTCTTTGTTGTTCTTTGAGATTTCTCGCATCGAGACCCATGCGATGAGCAGATTTATTTTTACGAAAGAACGGAGAACCATAAGGCAAAAGAGCGACTTTTTGAATCATTCAAATGAGCGATTTTTTTCAGGTACATGTAAACATCCATATGCAGGGGCGGGTCAAGGATTCCCGGAAAGGGGGTTCATATGTATAAAAGATGTTGGTTTCGCTTTGCGGATTTTATCTCACTTATCTTAAATATTCTATGAAAATGAAATAATTTGGTCTCATCGAGACCAAATTATTACATTTTCATAGACTATTCAAAAGCGGAAAAGGTGGAGGCGAACCCCCTGAACTCCCCTAGGATTCGCAACTGTAATGCGCTCCAAATCACATATTAAGGACTAAGCAATATTGGCCATTACAGGTAATAAAACTGAGCGAATACTTATTTAATTTAAAGGTCGTTATCTGGAAATTTCGCTCATTTGAATGTTTTATCAATTCGCTTTTTTGACTGTGTGATTCTCCGCTCATTTTATACACCGTCACGGTATGATTTCCGCTCAAACGTTCTTCGCCCAGTCTAAATCAGTCTGCACTTCTATCCCAGTATATGACCAACATTTTCTTAAAAGATGAGGGAGTAAGATCTCTAAAAGGAATTTGGACACCCCTTTGAAACCTATTTAGAATTCATGCGACTTATTATCGTTTTGTAAATGTATCCATATACGCACACCCAGGGAGCGGAAATGACCGGACAATTGCGAGTGTACGACAAGTAACGGCACTTGCGATGTTGTACATTGGACGGTTGGTCACTTGCGGTATTGATTACTCATTTACACGCTGAACAAACTTCTTTTTCTTACACGGAAAACCCAGCATATGCGTGTTTTGGGTATAGAAGGTAAGTTATATTTGTGAGTTATTTTCTGGCTGGATTGAAATCCTATTGCATTGTCCATGTTCAGTGAATTTGAATTCCAATCACTTGTTTATCAACAACGGGTGATTGATTTTCGAGTTTTCAAACATGAAACAAACGTGCATAAAACGCAAAACCACTGTCATTATGAGTTTTACTCTTCTAATATTAGTACTTTCTAAGAACACACTAGTAATTTTTGTCAAAACAAAACCAGAGCATGGCAAATGGCGAAAACATGACACACGTGGGAGCATGGAATCCGTTCAGTCACTTGCTGTCGTTCGCTTACGGATTGTACATGACAACTGCGACTTTACTGAACGGTCACTTGTATAATGAGGACTATCTAATTCCTCTTATTTTATGCATACCAGTGCGTGTATTTCACATTTCCCTGTCAAGAAACGTTTGTTCTAAAATGCTGTCTGCTTTTATCGACAGCTGCATATATTCACCTACGCTATAGGATACTTTTGATCATATGAAACCAAACATTGATCCTTAAAGAGCAACTTAAATCTCATTCCAAAATGTCATACGCTGATCCATCTTTCATTTTTCCATATTATATCGCCTGTTGCATATATTCGCCCATACTACAGGCTACTTTTGATCATATGATACAAAATATTGATCCTCAAAGAGCAACTTAAATCTCATTCCAGAATGTCATAAGCTGACCCATATTTCATTCATTAAAATTAGTATGAAGCAAGATCCTAAATGAAATCTAGACTAATAGGCCATGGGATAGATATGGGTCTAATTCAACCCCTTCGTCCCACCCCCACCACACACACAGGGGGAATTTTGCTGACTCTGATTTCCATGAAGCCCAATGTCCTACATTAAAAAAGTGTTGTTCTCTGACAAGTGTCATTAATATTGTAACAAACTATTACGTATGTACTTATGTTACATTTTGCATTACTACCATATTTCTGGGAAATAGTTTAAAATATGCCTGTTGAATCTCCTGAAATGTTTATTACTGTTTACTGGGTCTAATTTTTGATGCTGCTACAAAGACAATTAAGTTACCTAACCAAAACTGCAAATATCAGCATCCTACCTTATAGAATGTTTTAGGCAGTTGAAAAGAACTACCACTTCATAAATGTTCAATAATAACAAAGACATGTTGTTGCTAAAGTCATGACGTTAAACAACACACAAAAATATTCAGCAGTCATGTTAATAGAGTAATTACCAGCAGTATATTATACTTTAGTAGCATGCTTATCTTGAAACCATATAGCAAATAGTAACGTTTGTAACATAAAAAAATCTTATAATGGAAAACCTTCCCCATTGAAGGGATATTTTGTACAGTATAATTTCCTAAAACTGCATCAAATATATGCAAAAATATATGATGCAAAATGGCTCATGTTAGTTTCTGGCAGTTTGGGGTTTACTGTGTTACAGCCATCTTAACTCTGTTACCCTATAGTAGTCTCAAATCCTATTGTGCAAATAAGAGTAAGATCTAATTCTTATTAATCATCATGCTCTCTTTAACGCATTGAATGCTCTTAAATAAATACATCCAACAGTAACAGTATGCAGTAAAACAATCTTTATATATAATAGTACTGTTAGATAAGTTGCTTAATTTCAATTTCAAATATATTAATATTTAGTACAGTGATATCACTAGACCATCGGCTGTCAAAAGACACTGATGCTTTGTTCATTATGGTCTTCTGCAAACTCTTTATTATATAATCCACAAAAAATATATTATAGCTCTTCAGCAGATACCCTGCAATATCAACGTTTACTACGTTACCTTTAAATATAGAAATGCTAAAGTGATATCAAATTAGTTCTTATTCTTACATGTAGTTTTAATTGAACGCAAATAATTTGCAGTATAATTGTATCAAAAAGACACCTATTTCTACACAGCTTTATAAGTAAAGAGAGGTGCTGTCTCTGTCAAAGCTTTCAGAGAGATGACCGATCATATTTGGTATGCAAGCAACTTGGTTTTTTGGGCCATTTAGTGTATCCTATTCTTCTGTTCCTTCTACCTTTTTCTGTGAGGAGCCCTGGCATTACTGGAGTTTTGTTTACTGGAATATTATACCTTAACTTAACCAATCCAAATAAATATTACAGCAATCTTTTTTCAGCGCATCTTAGCATTTTAGGCTAAAATTTTATTATTTATGACAACATTTTGGACAAACATAGGACCATACCATATGCTTTTTATCATTATATATGTTACCTTAAAATTGACAGAACATTGGAATTGTCTTCACTCAGCTGTTACTTGAATTATACCATATCCATTTTTTCTGAATTTAAAACCTAATAACTTTGAACAAACCAATAAAACCATGTTGTTGCTTTAAAAAGTTAAAACACCCATATTATTTTGCAAAGATAAATGGGAATTGATAATTACTTGTAATCATAGATATAAAGTTCTATTTAGTACAAGCCAGTAGCTATATATATATATTTAGTGCAAAAATTAGGTTTAAATAAATTTAATTACCTCATGATGTATAATTTATAGCCAGTACTAGGCATTAAATAGAATGTATGAAACTAAGTAATATAATACTACATATAACATAAACTAACAACATAATGATAATATACAGCAGAAAATGTTAAATATCGCCTTACATAATTCTTTATCAATAAAATGCTCATATTATTTTAAGTGTCTAAAGGCTAACAGATAGGATCGTGATCAATTTCAATGAAAAGGTCTTTACCTTATAAAACATTCTATCTAGGGTCATAATACTTAGCAGCTTATAAATCTTATAATCCTGTGAATGAATAAACTGTTTGCAGTTTTGCATTTGGCAGTAAAATGCCTGTGAGTATCATGGTAATGTGAACTAAAATATGCATCAAAGTTTATCGAAAAACGATATTAAAAAGGAAATCAATAATTTATATAGTGTAGTTAATAAATATATCGTATGTAATATGAAGTAATGTACGTAACACACTTCTGCTTGATCAAAGCGCTTTTAAAGGTCTTTCTTTGGTTGATGTGTTTTTTACGTTCCCCTAGTCAACAATCTTTCAGTTATGTCCGGACGGGTCTTCCTGGGTTGAACCAGTACTAAACAGATGATAAAATGTCTTTCTAAAGGACACAATGCAGTGCCTCCGGTAGACAACCTCACTAGTTCACATACTTCTATACACACACTTCACACAAGCTGCATGTAAAAGGACATCCTGCAATAAAAAGGGCACATACAAGCTTTAAAAATTATGTAACTATTCCAAAGAGTACCTTAACATTTGCACCAAAATAATATTGAATATGTTTTGGGTAACATATATAAGAGGTTGATGTTACATTATAATGTGACTTTTCTCTGAGGGCTAACATACCTCATTCTGTGCTGTATATATTGTAGTATCAGAAAAGCATAGTGACAAAAATCACCAAAGAGGGGGGGGGGGGGCAGGTGATTTGGTCAATATCTTTATCTTGGAAGCATTTTATGAGTCCATTTCATTTGCAATATAGAACTAGAAAGAGTATCAGCAGGTGTGAGGGCAGACAACATTTTAAGTAAGATTCATTCTTTCCTAGAGAATGATTTGTTGATGATATTAAGAACTCTCTCACTGATACACTGATATGGGTTTTACGTTTACGTTTTTTTACAAAATATAAGTAAAGCAATTAGGTTATTTTAAATTATTAAGGAAAAAATCTTTTCAACTCAATTCATAATTTATTAAGCCTGATCCTGTTGATATTTTGTCCTGAAACTGTTGTCTGTTTTTACATCTGCTGCATATAATATATCCAATTGCACTTGATCATATGGAACCTCACACTATGAACCCTGATTAGGCTGTTCCCAAATTACCATAAAGTAGCAGTCTGATTGTGTCCCATAATGTTTACACAAAACCATATAAATGCACTCGGTGTAAAGATGTAATTGCAATATAACGACCAAAAACAGCTCAACTATGCACTTTTGTCTATTTGGTTAGTTGCTTTATGTCCAGGGCTTAATGCTGTGGCCAGTGAAGGATGGCTTTTTATCCTAATCACAATTTCCCCCTTTACATCCTTACTTTAAGTGTTTAAATACTTTAAGTATCCTCCAGCATTGATAACTGTCCTGCTAAAATCAATGATAAACAGAGATGTAAAACAAGGGTTTAATGACCATCTCATTTAAGGGATGATGGTCAAGTTTGTAAATCAAAAACACAAACTACAAAAGGCTGGACTGTACACACTGCCCTTTGCACTTTAATACCAGACAGGCAAAATGTAAGCTTTATCTCCTGTCAGGGTGCATTATTAAAACAAACCAGTACTAAATGAATTCATGCTGTTTGGAATAACATATTTGTACCAAAATATAGCAATAATCATTTCAACTAAATGTGTTAATGATGGCAAGTGCTCGTTCAATAAAGACAGCCTAGATCACAAGCACCCGTTCAGTTTACTGTCAAGTGCCTGTTCACATAATGTAAAAAGGTGGCATGATAAGTCGTTACATATTGTTCCAGTTAAAACTCTTTCAGCAACTTTTATTCAAGAATAAACATGGTATGTAATTGTAGAAAGTAGAAAAATAAAAAGAATGTACAAATTTTATTGTTATGCTATATTTCATTCCAACTTTACAAAGTGATCACATTGAAACGATGCATCAATGGATTGATCAGTGCCGTTATTTTTAAGAGAACGATGACAGATATCAGTTTTAATATTACCTATTAACAGAATAATTATCTGGGTACTTACGTGAGTATGAATGAATTCATTACAGACACACAAATGGCTGCTGTGTTGACATATTTATGCACCCTGTGTTTTCTTTTGAGAGCAAGTGACTGATCCTCCAATGTACAACGCCGCAAGTGCCGTACTCTGTCGTTCACTCGCAATTGTCCGGTCACTTCCGCTCCCTGGGTGTGTACGTATACACGTTTTATGGGGAGATTAATTATATGTAGGAACGCCATTTTACTTAAGTACATGTATTTATAATGGGATGTGCGATTATATGACTGAGCCGCAACAATGTGGCATTTTGACAAGTGTAGACTCAGACAGCCTGTGCAGTCTCCTTTTAAGCTTAGAAACTTCAAATTATGTTCGTTTAGTAGCTTAATAGTCATAGAATATTCAAGCGACTAGTAAAGACTCTGATCAGACTGCGCGTATGCGCAGGCTGGTCTGAGCCTTTGCTGGTCGCACATACCACATTGATGGTAATCTCATGTCGCGGCTCATTATTGTATCGACAGCTTGGATGAGCCTGTGCATCTGCGCAGTCTCACCAGAGCATTCACTACTCTTACAAACAAAATAAGGAAGTAGGTGAATGTCCAGATCAAAAATTATAAGAATACATCATGAGTGTGAGGGTGGGATAGAAAATTCCGTCCCGAGGATCACCGATTGCTATCACGAGGCTTGCTGATTGATGACAAACGAATAATGGCTTCTTTTTTTTGCTCACCACTTTATATAGGGGCAAACATGAAAAAGACTTCCAGAAAATCCTGAATACGCTGAGATGAGACATGGTGACCTCATTTTAACATTACAATGACGTCACTGATCTGTTGGGCTTTTTTTTATCTTTCCCATGGGCTGGTACAAACTCCCCAGCAGTGGCGCCTCTTAACGAATAAATGCTGAAAGCACCACTGCCACAGGGTTAGGCTGTTTTGTTGCAAATCGCAACAAATGGGGTGAACAAGATGTCTTCTATCACCGGATAATTTTGAGTTAAGTACATCTGAAAGTATAAGTTTCCGTTCATAAAAAATAATATTTCATCATGAAGTACTTTGAAAACTTGAAGATATTAGAAAAAAAGACGCTGCACTAAACTTTTATGTCAGTTTTAATGAGTTTTCCTGGCTGTTAAAAGTCGTCCCTTCTTCACGTGTCTAAAAAGCTCGCATTCGAGTTCTAAATGAAGAAAAACAAAATAAAGGTACAATTAAGATCTAATTGTCGACCTGATCACTCTTTAAACACTCTGTCGAATCCTTCTTCAAAATTCAAAGGAAATCGAAGGAAAATTCGTCTGCTACCTCAAAAGTTCAAAACCAAGTCCGGAAAATTCAGAAGGCATTAAATTTACAGATTATGTGTGCTTTTCCAGTAATTAAAGATATGAAGCCCTCCCGTGAGGGTGGGGATACCTGTTCCCTTGATCCCCTGAAATAAAGATAACCGTGTCCCCCGCCCCCTCCCCCAAAAAAAAAAAAAAAAATGAAAATTTGTTTTCTTATGCTTTAGTGTTCCCCAATATTGCATTTGTTCGCCCCCACCTCAACATTTCCATTTTGTTCCCCTAGACCCATGAAATATAAATGTCCTTCTCCTGTTTGACCTCGGTCTCGGATATACAGATAGTCATAGATCATCCAGGAATCTTCCTCTCCCATGTGGGGTGGGGGTCCAGGCCTAACTGACAAGTTTTGACAGATTGATGATTTCAATCCTCAGCTGACTTAACAAAGGTGATCAATGGTTTATCAAGGTTACAGCTCCTTGGTCCAGCATTTTCTAAAGGGGACCCAACTTTTTCCAGGGGTGGGGTGGCCCGGGTCCAATTGCTAATTCCTATAATTATAGTACATTTTACTTTCCAGAGGAAAGGCTGCCCCTGTTCCATAACCCTTACTAAATACACATATAGCAGATCTATGATTTCAAATTGATGATTTTCACAACTTGCAATTATGTGCCAAATTGAATGTCAGAAGTTTTACTGACCTGGTCCTATGATCTATTCATTTGTCAATATAAGAACCTGAAAGATTAGTACTGCAGATCTCTAGGCTGTCAGAGGGGTCTACTGGTCAGATCTTTGCAACATCTAGTGTTATATACCAAATGAAAATGTGGAGTCTCTAGTTTTTAAAAGTAGTTGATGACACCTCTGATTCTGAGTACTAACCGAGTTATCTCCCCTTGAATTACCCCACCCATTTCGATCACATTATAAGAGGTTATGATCATTAGTTTGTTAAATAATTGAGTTGAAGCATCCAGGGGGAAAATATACCCATCACTTCTCATAACGGTACTTGAACAAGTAAAAAAGTTAAGTTTTAGTCAAAGAAATGGTTTTTTGAACTTTTTTTGTTCGTTTTTTAAAGTTAAAATATGTCTCAAAACTCCTTTGAATAAAAATATATTTAAACCTTTCAATTTAAGAATCTGCCCATAAGTGTTATGTCCTTTGAAATGACTAAGAATTTAAAGAACGCTTCTTTACCTATGTTATCAGGATTTCTAGATTCCAATTTCTGTATACGGATTGCTCTTGGGGCAATGATAAGCATGTAAATATCCCAGCCTACTATTACTACTGCAGATCTCAGGGCTGTTTTAGGGTGACCTTGGTCAAATTTTGCCAACATTTAATGTCATCTACATGTACATGTACCAAACAAAAATGCAGATTCTCTAGTAAATAGAAGCAGTTGATGACAACTCTGATTTCGAGTACTGACCGAGTTATCTCCCATTGAATTACCCCACCCATTTTGATCATATTATTAGAGGTTATGATCATTAGTTTGTTAAATAATTGAGGTGAAGCATCCAGGAAAAAATACCCATCACTACTCATAACGGTACTTGAAAAAGTGAAAAGTTAAGATTAAGTCACAGAAATTGGTTTTTGAACTTTTTTGTTCGTCTTTGTAAGTCAAAGTATGTCTCAAAACTCCTTTGAATAAAAATATATTTGTAACTTTCAATTTAAGAATCTACCTATTAGTGTTATGTCCTTAGAAATGACTAAGAATTTAAAGAACGCTTCTTTATTTATGTGATCAGGATTTCGAGATTCCAATTTCTGTATACGGAATGCTCTTGGGGCAATGATAACCATGTAAATACCCCACCCACCTATAACTACTGCAGATCTCAGGGCTGTTTTAGGGTGACCTTGGTCGAATTTTGCTATCATCTAGTGTCATATACATGAACATGTACCATACAAATATGCAGATTCTCTAGTAAATAGAAGCAGGTGATGACACCGCTGATTTTGAGTACTGAACGAGTTAACTCCCCTTGAATTACCCCACCCATTTTGATCAATTTATGGGCGGTTATGGGCATCAGTTTTGAAATATAATCGAGATAATAAATTCAGGAAATAAATATTTCCATCACTATTCATAACAGCACTTGGAGAAGTAATTGATTTAAGATTTAGTCAGAGAAATGGGGTTTGGAACTATTTTCTTCCTATATTATAGTTATATCATATTTCAAAACTCAGCTGCTCTGAATAAACATAGAAACTTTCAACTAAAGACTCTGCCCACTGGTGTTATGTCTTAAACAATGAATAGTAATTGTAAGTCCAGTGCCTCAGTTATGCCAACAGGGTTTCTAAATTCTAATTTCCTCATACAGAATGCTCTGAGTCAATTTCTAGCATGTAAGTACCCCAACCACCTATAAGATGAGGTGAAACGCTAACATTAGTAAAAGTTTTATAATACTAAATTACCAAAGTTTTTATAGCCTAAATAAGAAGAGAATAATTTTTGACAGGGTAACTGTATTGCAAGTACATTTATATGTCTTGTCTTAAGATTTTCAATCATACCCAAGAAAATCATTTTAGGGCACCAATAGTGGCACTAATAACCATAACTCTTGCAAGACTAAACACAATTTACCTAATAACTTAAATATATGTTACCATTTATACCTGAAATTTACTGGGGCTAATAGACTTAGTACTCCAAACACAATTATAGTACATTAAACTATCAGGATATGAAGCAAGATTTACTGTCCTTGCTTATTATTGCCATTGTTTTGTATGGAAAACGGCATTTAAAAATAATAAAAGCTCAATCAGTTAAATTTGAAAACTTATTTTCTAAATAGGAATAAATATGTCCAGAGCCAATACTATGTCAAACTGCAGATCAAAATTTGTTTCTGCTACATATTTTTATTTTTTGAAACATGCTGTTGTCCCTGAATGCAAGACTTTCATAGGAAATGGGTCAAAATCGAATTTTCCTCCAATACCTTGCTTACTGAGGATCTGATTGCAATAAAATATACGAGTTATTTGGTTTTAACATTTTACATCATCTTCCTCCAATTCCTTGCCTACTGAGGATCTGATTGCAATAAAATATACGAGTAATTTGGTTGTAACATTTTACATCATCTTCCTCCAATTCCTTGCTTACTGAGGATCTGATTGCAATAAAATATACGAGGTATTTGGTTTTAACATTTTACATAATCTTCCTCCAATTCCTTGCTTACTGAGGATCTGATTGCAATAAAATATACGAGGTATTTGGTTTTATACATCTTTACATCATGTATTGACTTTAGTGGCGATATAAAGCACAGCATCCAACATACATTATTGTCCTTGGATTTGCGTTTTAAGATTAAAATCAATATAATAGGCCTTTAATGGTCCCAAAATATTGGAGAAATTTTGAAATTTCCTTCATTTTTATATAGTTTGATGACGTTTGCACATGTTTTTATGTATCACCCAACAAAAAGCATGTGTATCTGCAATTGTTTGAGTTATTTTCAATCTTTCATCAAACCAGAATAGATAATCATTGAAAATGTGTGTGAGGTACGAATGTACTGACAATCTTAATGGCTTCATATTTCATCTGAAATGATGACTAATATTAATTATTCTAAATTTTAACAGTATCTAGCTTTTTAGTTTTCTAAAAATAGATGTTATGTTAATTAATGACATCCTTCTGTTTTGCTTAGATTTTCGTCTATGCTCTGGAAAACTTTGTCCTTTTGAATCTTGTTAGTTTTAGGTACCCTAATACTATAGATAAACCAAATTATTTTCCTAAACATACTTTTGACTCTGACCCTGCAAGAGATATTATCTGAAATTTATATCATTAACTTCAAATGACAACCTTACTAACTCACATTTTCTCATGAATAAGTCCACTCAATAAATTAACAGTGTGCTGTTTCAGTCATACTTACTCAGAAATAAATTTACTTCAATTTCATACCACTTTCAATAACCTTATTTCAAAGAAAGTTATAAATTATACATATTTTTCCAAGAGCATGTTTCTAAAATACACCAAATAAACAGGGCCTGCAAATGGTTGACAGATTTTCTATCATATCTAGATTATATCACACCAAGATGTAGACACATTTTTTATGTGTTGAATCTGAAGTCATTGGTAGTGATGACAGTATATGTTGAACCTGCCCAGTTCTCAGAAAATCCATCATATATGTATGATTTTTCTCTAATGGCAAGTTTTTTTTATAATGGAAACATCACCGTACTTTGATGCTTCTCCTGTTTGTATTTCAAAACGGTTGATTTAAAAACAAAAGACACCAATAAAGCATAGTAAAAGAGAACCACTAGACGATGCTACATACTAGATATCAAGGTTCAAGACCTAGTGGTTTCAGAGAATTTGTTTGTGTTTTAACTATACAAGCCTTTGTAAAACATGTGATCCCCCGGGGTGGGGCCATTTTGGTCCTAAGGGCATAGTTCAAAAAACTTGTTAGAGATCCACTAGTTGGTGCTACATACAACATATCAAGGCTCTATGCCTTGTGGTGTCAGACAAGAAGATTTCTAAAGTTTTCGTCTCAAAAATCTATTTCAGCCTCTGTGACCTAGATATGCAACTGACCAGAACCATTTGAACAATTATTAAAGAAGGCTATATAAGGATCATTCCTGCTAAGTTTGGTTTAAATCCAGCCAGTAGTTAAGGAGGAGATGTCCTTTGAATCAATTGTTGGCACCGGACGGCCACACTGGACTTGGGACGCCGGTCATACAACAATCACAATAGCTCACAATGAACCAAAGGCTCAGGTGAGCTAAACAAACCTATATAAAAAAAACATGTGATCCTTGGGGCAGGACCTTTTTTGACCAAGTGCCATAATTTTCAAGAACAAACTTGGTAAATTAGTACTAGGTGATGGAACAAATTAAATATCACGGCTATGTGAATATTGTTTTATGCTTTCGGTATTAAAGCCGCTGTTACACGTGACCCCCCAGGATGGGTCCATTTGACAACATGGGCATAATTTGAACAACCTGGTGGAGGGGTCTACTAGATGATGCTAAATACCAAATAACAAGGCTCTACGCCAAGTGGTTCCAGACAAGAAGATTTTTATGCGTTCCCTATATAAACCTATGAAAAACATGTTAATGCGGAGCGGGCCACTTTTGGTCCTAAGGCCATAATTTAAACAAAATTAGTATAGGTCTACTAGATGATGCTACATATCAAATAACAAGTCTCTATATAGACTTAATAGTTTCAGACAATATTTTTTTCATGTATCCCATTATAAAAAAAGCAAGTGAGTATGATCAGGAAATACCTAAATCACACTCTGCAGACCAACCCACGGCCTATGTAAAACATGTAAACCCCGGGGGCGGCACAATTTGTGACCCCATGGGCATAATTCGAAAAAAGGGTGAATATTTACTAGATAATGCTACACAAAATATCAAGGCTATCAGCCTTGTGGTTTCAGACAAGAAGATTAAAGTTTTCGAAAATCCATTTTTGCCCATGTGATCTAGATATACCATTTGATCAATTATTTGAGAGGGTCATTTAAGGATCATTCCTGTCAGCCAAATTTGATAAAATCCAAGCCATTGTTTTTGGAGGAGATATCGTTTGAAGCAATTGTTTACGACGCACCACGGACAACAGGCATCCAACGATCACAATAGCTCACATTGAGCTTATGACACAGGTGAGCTAATAACATATACTAAATATTGCGATTTTGGATATGTCTATTTGACCTTTACCCTCGACATTTGAATAGGTCATAACACAAATTTTGACTCTAACATACAAAGAGTGTAGACTATTACTTATTTAGATGAAACGAAATTGACGAAATATGGCAAGTGAACTTTTTTAATATGGGTAAAGAATTTTTGATTAAAAGTTTGCATTTTCTTTTTGCGTTGAAGCTATTTGCAAACAGACACACGGACAAACACACCGTTTGGTACATGGTCATTGATATTGATAATTTATTTTAATGTTGTATTCAAACCAATGCCTTACAAGTTATACAAATATTGTAGTTAATAAAAGTGTCCTTAACAATAAATGCAATGATCTAGACCAACTGTATACAACATATGAATAATCCTGTATAAAGGGTATGTACGGTTCAAGGGCCGTAACTGTGTTAGTACTCATCTTCGATGATGTCATCAACTGGATTCCGAAGCCGTACATACAGACAAATGTTTTGGTATATTTAGCACTTGATGTTAGCACAACCTTACCAGTAAAGTTCATAAGAAGAGGAATACTGACCAGTCGTATGTGGTAGTATAAAGCAGTTATCATCTTGAAGTCATTCAAACTCAGGCCGTTACGGAATAGCCCAAACCTCGCTTGTTAGGGGTATTTACTCCCCTTTGGTGGCAAAGAATATGTAGAATTTAAGTATGTAATACTATTACTTGTACGTTAGTCTTCAAACAGGCACAAAATTAACTTATACTAATTAAAAAATACATAAAGTATGCATTTTTTGTGATTTGGCGGTATGTCTATTTGACCTTGACCTTTGACCTTGACAAAGGGCACAACTTGATTTTAAGCTTTGGCCTAAAACGAGTGTATGCTGTTGCTTACCTTGATGAAAAAAAAGATTAAACTTGCATTTTGAACTAATTTATGGTTAAAAGTTGTGTTTATGAAATATTAGCATTGCCCTTTTACATTGCCACTATTTACAAAAAGACACACAGACAAACACACCTTTAGGTACCGTACCTGTTGAAACCATATTCCAATGTTGTTTTCTAGTCTAATACCATATAAATCCTAAAACTATTTTAATTTTGTGTGCTTATTAGAAATAAATGCAATGTTATCTGCCAACTGTATGCAAAATTTTGATAATCCTTTATAAAGGGTATCTACGGCTCAAGGGCCGTAACTCCGTTAGTACTCATCAGCGACAATGTCATCAACCGGATTCTGAAGCTGGACATACAAACGAACATTTTGGTATATGTCACTAGATGTTGCACCGATCTGACCAGTAAAGTCCTTAAGGAGAGAACTTTTGGCCAGTCGTCTGCTGTACTAGATAGGATTCAGTTTGATCTTCAATAGCCATTTCTTAAAATTTTCTCAGGGTCCAACCCTATTCTAAGTATCCTATAACACAGTTGAATATATATCTTTTGTAAAAGCATGTAAGAGTTATCCAACATGAAAAAAAACAGGATGCAAATTTGGGGCCTAATGGAGATAGAAATAAGTCAGACTGCCTTTATTGATGTCGAGACTGGTCAAACAATTCTCTGATCAGCCTAGATTTACATATAATGCAACTGACTGACTGCTTCAATGTATACAGAACCCACCTGCATGGCATTGAGGAAACTAAAGACAAGCTACAAGGTATTTTTGACTTACATGTATGAGGGTCTGGATGGGGGGGTCTGGTATTCACTGTTCAGTAAAAATTTAGTCTATTATTTATCTCATTAAAATTTTGGGTTATTCATTAAAATAAGACCAACTATTCATTAAAAGTAAGAAAGGTGGCAAAGAAATCTGATTATTCACTATTCATTAATTTTTTCTTCAATTCATTACAAATTAGGATTATTCATTAATTTTTAGGCCTTCATTATTCACTATTCATTATTTTTTGGCTGATTATTCACTATTTATTATAAAAAAATGGCCATTATTCACTAATCATTATAACCCATCCAGACCCTCACATATCATTGTGTGTCTCTTTTTCGTATGATGTAAGTTTTTTTTTCCGATTCTATTGCACAGTTTTCCCTGACTCCTATTTATATAGTAATGAGTGACTTATGACCCCCATATTTCCAAAATGTGCCTTAAAATGAGATTTTTTTAGTGTTTGTTTCATAATTAGTAGGTCCATTGACCCCATACAAGATACAAGAAGCTTTATTTTACGTCGGTTACATATAACAAATAACATTAGCTACAAGAGCTATTTTCCGACAAACATAGTATAAAAGTTAGTTTTAACCAGTGTAAAAAGGCTGTAAAAATACATATTATATGGTGAAGACATAGTAATCAAGTAAAACAAGACAAGTATTACCAATGGTTAAACAAATCTAAAATAGAACAAAAAATATTAATAATATTATCATAATTTAAAAATAGCGATAAACCTATGAAATAGAAATAATATATATGAATAGCAAGTCATAAGAGTTTAATTACAGGCTGATAAAATAGTAATAAAAAAAATATAGTGATAGATCTGTGCAATAAAAATAATATATATATGAATAATTCGTCATATAGTATTTGGTCACATTTTTGGAATCACAGATAACGGTAGATATATTTACAAATATATACATGTATTCCATTGTAAAATCATGTTGCTTAGCTGCAATACTTGAGCGTCATAGCAGGGAAAATGACGTCTTAATAAAATAAGGATATAGAGGGCTTGCTCTTTAGAGAGAAAGGCTTACTGCCATGGAGAGAAAAGCGAAAAAGAAAAATGCAAGAAGCATGGCGAATTCCTATGAGTTCCCCATAGCTTCTTGCTCAAGCGAAAATCGAAAGCAGCAGAAGAATTCTCACAGAGAATAGCCCAGCAGTATTCTTATGACCTTGAATTGGAGCTTCATCAGACAATAGTATAACAGCATGCTTGGGGTAATCAAAGTAGCCCTCACTCTGTGAAGGCTACCTTGAGCACTCCAAACACATGTTCGCCTATCAGACAAGCCATAGGCTTGAAGTGAGAATGCCTATTAGCTTTACCAGATTATAAAGCATGAAGCTCTTATCAGGTTAATTATTTGAAATTATACATAAAAATATATAATTATAAATAAATAAATAAATAAATAAATAAGTTAAAGTAATGTTATACACTCATCAGGCTCATCATGAGCCACGACACACAGCGCATGAACAGCTAGGGCCAGTCCAGGTGCGGATCAACCTCTCGAACTCCCTGAAGTTAGATACCTTCCTCAGATTGTTCGGGAGGCCATTCCACACCCTGGCAGTTTCGAATCTGAAGGATTTCTGACCATATGTCGTGGTTCTTACTTAGGGCACGTGTAGGGCGTTCTCATATCTCAGGGAACAGGTGGACTGTTTTACATTTACAAGGTTTCTGATGTAAGGAGGGGCAATATTGTTGATGCATTTAAAAGTTTCCAGAGCAATTGTCCTAAGTCTGCCAAGATGGAGAGTAGGTAAATTAGCTCTGCTTAAGAGCTCTTCATAAGAAGCTTCATAACTGTCAAAAGCAATTTTCAGACCTCTGTATTGTAGTTTTTCCAGTTTTTCTGTATTGGTCTTGCTGCAGAAATGCCAGACTACAGAGCAGTAGCAGAAATTTGACCTTATAAATGATTTAAATACAAGCAGTCTGGTTTCTACAGAAAGGAATTCGCTAATTCTTTGTAATACATTCAGTTGTTTGGCAACTTTCTGGCAGATCCTGGAAACCTGCTCGTTGAAATTGAGCTGATAGTCTAGCTCGACACCCAAGAGCTTCACTGTCTCCTCGCATGCTATAGCATTGCCGGCTACATTGAAGCTCTTAAGTTCCGAGTGGGTCCTATTTCCTGTTGCTACTGCTTGAAATTTTCCAGAATTTGCTTGCATTTGGTTGCTGTCAAACCATTTCAAAGCTATTTCACTTTCACTTTCAACTACGCTTTTGAGGACAGCCAGCTGTCTATGTATGAAAGACAGCGTGTTGTCATCAGCGTAGTTGTACATTGTGCATTTTGTTAAAAAATAATAGATGTCATTTATGAATATATTAAAAATCAGGGGTCCTAGAATGGAGCCCTGAGGGACACCCTTTAGTATTTCCAGCCAGCTACTAGCCTTATCTCCCAGTATTACACGTTGATGCCGTTTTGATAGGTAGCTCGCAAGCAGACTACAAGAATGCTTAGATACCCCGTATGCTTGCAGTTTTGCAAGCAAGAGGTCATGGGGGATGCAGTCAAATGCTTTGCTTAAGTCCATCAAAACGGCCCTGATGTGCATGTTTTGGTCCAGAGCCTGCTTCCAGTCTTCGACCAGTCGCAGGAGGGTGGTTTGACAGCCATAGGAGGCTCTGAAGGCAGAAAGGTAATCATGGAAAATAGAGTTGAAATGATCACTCAACTGCTCGCTCAACAGGCGTTCATAAATTTTGGAGAGTGTTGGCAGTATGCTGACTGGGCGGTAGTTTTTTTCAAGGAAGGGGTCATCTTTTTTAAATATTGGTGTTACTTGGGCCATTTTGAGCTGGGTTGGGAATGTTTCTTTGGCCTGCATCTCGTTGGCCAATTTTGCAATATGCCTGGAGATAACTGGGGCAGCTGCTTTAACTGCTTTTGGTGGGATTGCGTCAACACCAGTTGCTTTTTTGTGGTCAAGTCGTTTGATACACTTTTTAACTTGTGACTCTGTCACAGGTGAGAATTCCATGGCTAAATAAAAATCCCTGCTTTTCTAAGAGACTATATATGAGCCGCAGCATGTGATTTCCAACAATATGGTATGTGCGACCAGCAAAGGCTCAGACCAGCGTGCGCATACGCGCAGTCTGGTCAGAGCCTTTCCTGGTCGCTTGCATATTCTATGAATGTTAAGCTACTGACTGAACATCATTTTGAGTTTCGAAGCTTAAATGGAGGCTACTCAGACTTGTCTGAGTCTTCATTTGTCAAAATACCACATTGTTGGAAATCACATGTCAAGGCTCATATATGAGGCCACTCAGGCCAAGTTGAAAAATAATACAATTGCTTGTACCAGCATCTGCTTATTAATGCTGAATTTTGGAAATTAAATACTTCCAATTGGGCCTCGCTGCATGCTAATCTGTCTTTGGTGATTTGTGAACAAAGGCGCAGACCAGCCTGCACATCCATGCAGTCTGATCAGCACCTTTATTATTCCCTTTTTGGAAAGGGCCAATACCAATGATAGCTTCCCTAGACAGCTAGTCTTCACTACTGACTAGCATTTTGTGTACCTGAAAATGTTGGAAGTACATGTAAGAAGAAAGAGTCAAATTTGATTTTTTAGCATAAAATACATGCCATAATTTGTGGACTGAAATCTGTGAGATTAACCAAAATTTTAAGTGAGATTTTATAAAATTCTCTGAGATTTTCATAAACATTACTTTGGAACTCCCCCTAACCAAAAAGCTTTTATTTTAAGGTAGTACGGGACCCATGTCAAAAGATAACCTGACTTTTACTTAAAAAAAAGAGTGTAAGAGTTATCGTTCCTGAATCTTGTTTTTAAAAGAGAATACTTATTTGTAAGACGGTAGATATTATTCTCCCCTGACAACTCTTTGATGCTTGAAACGTAATTCTGTAAGTATTTTGCTTTCACAAAAAGAAGAAATGCAAGTATTAGCTTTTAAAAACATCACCAAGAGTATGAAGTCATTCAGTATTTTGATGGCTAAAAGTTGCGGACCGGATAAATATACATACTATATACATGTCTCGGTTGCTATTTCTGCATGCTGCCACTAACCAAAGACCCACCCCCAACCCAAAAAGGGGGGGGGGGTTGTAGACGTGCAGATGCCTTGTATGTGACATTCTCATGTTATAGGTCCCATGGAGGTACATGGTCACTAATGTTTTATGGAGAAATGACGTAACTATTTCAATTACCTTATCACACCGGGTAGGCAGCAATAAAAAAACAGTCTAAACAATCGATGAATGCTGATAACAAATTGCTAGAAACAGTGTTTGTGATTGTCATTTGTTGCCTATCGGACTACAAACAACAATCCAAAATTTTGTTACTTACAATATTTAACTACGTTCGTCGATAGCATTAACGTTTTCGATTGCCGCCTATCTAGTGTGTTTTTGATATACTGAAGACGTAGCCAAAACAATCTGATACAAGGGCTAGGAGTTATTTCATGTTTCTGTTGAAAAAAATATTTTGTTTCGTTGCATGTTTCATGATGATAAAATGGACATTTCTGCATACATTTTGATAAAATTAATTGGAACTGCATGTGCCTGAAAGGAAGATATATGACAATATAGCATTCTTTTCTGTATATTAACGGTTGGCAAGCATGGTACAAATGCGCGGATCCAGGAATTTTCATCAGGGGGAGGGGAGGGTCCAGGTCAGTCTGACAAAAAAGCTCTGACAACGATTTTTTTAGTCCTCAGCTTATTTTACAGAAGTCAAATGGTCAATTTCAAAGAAATCTAGCGTTTTTCAAAGCTCCAGATGGGGTCCTATTTTTTCCAGGGGTTCCAACTTTTTCCAGGGGGTGTCCAATTGCTTATTCCCTATAAAAACCCATATAATTTGTTATTTTCCAGAGGGGTCCAGACCCCCTGCCCCCCCCCTCTGGATCCGCACTTGGTGCAGCCCTCACAGCTTCATGGTTAAGGCTTCAATACATTATCTCATTTGGGCTTGGCAAACGTTAATAGACAGAAGAATGTATCATCCTTTTATTGTTATATACATTTTAATAAGTGTTTACTATAGAAACTTGAGGTGTTTCAATCGCTGACAATTGTACATTTTATTTAATAATGTGTCATATTTTGGTTGATCGTTGACCAATCACTGACCGCGGGCTTTATTTACGATATAACATGACTGCAGAGGGCTTAATTGCCATTTCAACCTGCTCACGGATATCCTCTGCAAGTTAAGATACCGTCGCTTATGATTTATTGAGAAATGATCAAAATATTCAATTATCATGAAATACGCTACTTTATTACATCGGATAGGCGACAATCGAGAAGGCTCTGAACAATCAATGATCGTGGATCCTATCGCTAGAATTTACCATTTGTCGCCAGTCAGGCAAACAAACTGCAATCCAAAAAGTCTGTTTCTGACGGTATTTGATCTACGTTCGTCGATAGCATCAACGTTTTCGATTGCCACCTATCCGGGATGTGTATTGATACAACGAATACGTAACCAAAACAATCTGAAACAAGAGCTAGGAGTTATCTACATTTTTCAGTCATGTTTCTGTTGAAAAAAAGTTTCTTTCCACACCGGATAGTGAGCAATCGAAAACACTCTTAACCATTGACGAACGCGGATCAAAACTCCCTAGAAACAGTGTTTTGATTGCAAAGTGTCGCCTGTTCGATGAGTGATGGTAATAAAAAAAACTATGATTCTAACTATTTTTGGTCTATAATCGTCGATAGTATTGATGTTTTCGATTGCGCCTATAAGGTGTGGTTTTGTTGTAGGCTTAACGATGTTACAGTGGACATTTTTTTTTTAAATGCTTTTGCTTGAAAGGAAAGTATTCTAGAACTTTTTGGATATTGTAAAGGCGGCACCTCATGACTGCCTTATTAGTCTACTTTAGACATAGGTAAAATCTGAAAACGAGGCGTTATAACTTCATTCGAAAGTGTTTGTTTATCGTTTAACATTAGTATAGAGGCAAACAGTGTGGACTCAGATCAGACTGCTCTAGGTGAGCAGTCTGCTCCAGATCTACACTGTTTGTTTAAGAGGCTTCATAATATTTCAATAGACGATAAAAACATACGATTATGTTGTAATATACGCTTTAAGGGTTAATAAATGTGGGTTCAGTGCATTAACGGACAGGACTTTCATGAAATGCACGCAGACCTGCGCGGCTCAAGCAACTTTTAAACGCTTAACCAATGGATAGAACCTGATTTCCATTTTTGAGCAGTTGAAATAACCGAACCACGCCCAGATATGAAAATTAAAGTTGCCACCTTTACAGTACCCAAAAAGTCTTATGATATATAACAATGACAATATAACATTTCTTTCTGTATATTAACGTTTGTCAAGCCCTTGTGCGATAATGTGTTGCAGGCCTCACCGCTGTGTGGTTCTGGTTGCAACACATCATATTCAGGCTTGCCAAACATTAATACAAGGAAAAGAGTGTTTTATCCTCTTATTGCATATTTGTAAGTTTATTCTTTAAATGACATTTAGATCTATGCATCAGGAATAAAGCTATAATTTTTAGCTTTTATCTACATAAATCCTACGTGTAAGAAAGCATCAAAGTATCAAGACATGCTATAGCCATGCTTTAATGAGAATCATAATGTAATGTGCTGGGTCACATATGCTAGGTCAAAATCTTTTTTGTCATTTTCTACGCCCATTTGTCAGTGCTTAATCAATAATAGCTATGTCTCCGCCCAGTAATATACATAGAGCGTAGACAAACAAAAAAAATTGGTTGAAAGTGGAGACAACACTTATTATAGTCTTTATTTTTTTCAGGATTTTTTAGAAAAGTCACCAAAACAAAAAAAAACGAGCACGGTGACACATGTTTTTTATTCAACCATTAGATTCTTCATGATAATATCTTTGTAAAAATATGTTTGTTTTTTTGTTCCAGTTACATTCTCTGATATGTTTATTTTGAATATTAATATTTTTTTGGCATTTATTCGTTAAGTTAATAAGGATTTTGCTTAATAAATTGTGTAAATACATGTTATTTCACTATTTTTTGTTTTTATTTATATCTCTGGTGTGAGTAGTATTTGTTGTGAAAAAACTGTATTGCGTTTCTTGTTTATTTGTTAACAAAATCTGTGTTTGTTTATTTCAAAAACCTGCGATTTTGCAGTTTTTGACATCAAATAACTTTTTAAAAAGAACGGTGAGGTATTATTTTATTGTCTTAGATTATAAGTATAAGTCTATATTATAATATATTAAAAGATAAAACACTTTTGGACATATGCTGGTGAGTCCGGTACTAACTTAATGTAAGAAGCTTGTGATAAACAGAATAAAATGTGATTTGTGATTATTTCTAAATAAAATGTGTTTTTATATGGTCTGAAAATGTGAGATTTGAAAATCTTATGGGAATTGGCTTTCAAAAGGGCCAAATTCTGTGAGATTTTATCTCACAGTGTGAGGTATGGCATAAATCTCCATCCTGGCCTGAAAATTTGCATTTCCACAATACATGTATTTTATAAATGTGTGTGCTTGAACATCTACAGAAGTCAGATTTTCTGAAAATGGGCCTTAATGCATATATATGGAAAACATTTGGAAAAAAAACAATAAAAAACAACAATAGATTTTAAAAAATATCTCAAAATAGATAGGGACCTGCAACTTTGAAAATGGGCCTTAATGCATATATATGGAAAACATTTGAAAAGCAAACAAACAAAAAAAAAGCAACAACAACAATAAATTAAAAAAAAAACTTAATTTCTCAAAATAATTAGAAAACCTGAGGTTGGGGATGCAATCAAGATAAATATGTGCAACCAAAGTAAGAGGTAAAGATCTTATTATCCCCCGCCGAAGGCGGAGGGATATTGGTTCAGAGGGATATTAATTTGGCGTCAGATTTTCCGTCCTCAGCCATAACTAATTAACCAACAGATGGAATTTCATGAAACTTATACATGTACTGAATATATATGGCCAGGGTGTGATTATGCAGTAATATGCACATGAAGTTTTATCCGGGTGTCATCAGTTATAGCAGAGTTATTGCCCTTTGATTGCCTAAATTCCAACAATTGTTTCCATCTTCAGCCATAACTAGGTAACCCATGGATGGAATTTCATGAAACTTATACTGAATATATATAACCATAGTGAGGTTATGCACGTGAAGTTTTAATATCAGGTTGTTGTTGGTTATAGCAGAGTCATTGCCCCTTTATTGCATAAATTTCAATGATTTTTTTCTGTCCTCAAACTTAACTAGGTAACCATTGGATGAAATTTCATGAAACTTTTACATTTTAAGGATGTTTTTCAATCCCCAGCCATCACTAAGTAAGCAATGGCTAGAAGCTCAAGAAACTTATACTGAGTAAATATGACCATGGTGTGGTTATACATATGAATGTTTGCCAGGATATCCTAAGTAACAGAGGAGTTATTGCCCTTTGATTGCTTAAATTTAATTAATTTATTCCATCCTCAACCATAACTAAGTAAACAATTGATCAAATTTCATGGACTTTATTGGCTTGAGACCATGTAAATTAATTATAGCCTTCTATTTGACTTTATCTCAATCAAACAAATCTCGCATAATTTCGGCTGGGGATATCAATTTGTTCTCAAATTTGCTTTTTTTTCTTAGTTCTTGACCAAAAGATTTGGGTACTCAAAAGAACCGTCTCAATGAGATGGTGCTTTTTAGCACACAAAACTTTGATAAACTTATGAATAAGAATATACTTAAAATCATATGCTCAAGATGTTTGCTTTAATTATTGGAACCTGTGCTATCTTTTGAATATTTTTTATAAAATGTATAGCTAGTTATTAATGCAAAATTGTGATTGGATAAATTCTTCAAAAGACATTGTAAAATAAATATTATGCAAAATATATGTGTGAAATGTGTTATGTAGATCCATTTCTTACATGTAGATCCATTCCTGATACATGTAAGGTGTGAGATTTTGTCAAAAAGTGAGTATGATCAGGAAATAAAAAACTTTATCACTTCAGAATATGTGTATTCATGTCATTTTCTCAAGCAATGTTCATAATTATTTTCAAAGAAGATATGTTTTTTTTTCTTTAAATTTTATTATGGGGGAAAAGTGACAAAAATGTGTAAAGTATATTGCAAAACTTGGCTCATTAATCATATGCCTGGACATTTGTAGGTATGTAAACTCAATTATTTTGTCTGCCTTCCCTTTGTAAGTAAAGTCTAATGAAATGATACCATTGGTTTAACTGGAAATCAGAGGCCCATACATTGTTTATTGTTAACAACCAAAAAAAACCTAAAGTATGCTCTTCTTAGGGCAAAATGTGTGCACTTTGACTTGGACATGGCTAGTCATAAATATGTTTTTACTGGTGCTTTGTAGGTGTTTCCTTTGACATATTTTATATCATTTTGGCCACAATGGGTTCTGACCTCAGCAAGGCATATCAGCATATATTGCACATCCCCTCTGAGATGTGTCATTGGTGTTGGCATGATTTGTTAAAGTTTCTCAAGTGATCTTAATAAACAATTATCAAAAAGTAATCATATTTGGACCATGGCTACCCTGGAGAGTTGGTGAACTCATCATGACTCCAGACCCCAGGTACCTGTCCCTGGGTTGAGCTGGAGGGAAAACAAATCTTGGACAATATTAAAAATGCTATTCTCTTTTTCTGACTTAAATATTACATGTATGCAGATTGCAGTAAGGCCTATCTAATGAACCATTCATGGTTGGACCATTCATACATGTAGTTGGTCTGCACTAAGATGGCATTAGACCCTTGATCAATGTCCCAGGGTGGGGAAGGCCCCAGGGTATGGACATCTTGAGATTTTTCCTTACCTTATCAGCTTATAGTATCACTCATATTGGAAGAAGTCTGACTGACTTTCTATGAGGCCTAGATGAAATATATGTGTGGTTCCTGTTGCATACCAACAAAATTTAGGGTAGGTAGGTAGGGAAATTATTTAATTTTGTTATAACATTTAACAAAGAAAAAAGTGGCAAAATCTGAAATAGTGCCCACTTTAGGTATTTTTTCTCCAAAGACCATTTCAATGTTTAGGGTAGGGTAAAAAAATAGGGTAGGTAGGAAACTGGAACCACATATATATTTCATTTAAGCCTGACTTTAATAGGACCTCAAAGCTTATGACAAAGAAAGTAGCCAGAGGGCTCCTTTAAAAGTGCTAATTTAAATGTTTCCTGTTGACTTTTAAATACAAATTTCTTGCCAACCCTTTATTAGAAAGCATTCATATTGTGATAATTGACTGACTTCCACAGACACTGGGATACATGACAAAGCTGGAGCTAGATGTCAAAATCCAGCACATCTTTAGATTTTTTTTCTGATATTTCTTTGAGTCTCAAGTGCAGATCCAGAGGGGGGGGGGCAGGGGGTCCGGACCCCCCCCTGGAAAATCACAAGTTATATGGGTTTCTATAGGAATAAACAATTGGCACCCCTCCCTCGAAAAAGGTGGAACCCCCCCCCCCCCCCCCCCCCTGGAAAATGTTGGACCCCTCTGAAATCTTGAAAACTGATAGTTTTCTTTGAAATTAGCCATTTGACTTCTGTAAAATAAGCTGAGGACTAAAAAATAATAAATAAAAAACGTTGTCAGAGCTTTTTTGTCATATTGACCTGGAACCCTCCCCCCCCCCCCCCCCCCGACGAAAATTCCTGGATCCGCGCACGAGTTTCATACACAAAGGAGGGTTTGGAATTATTAAGAGATAGATGGTCATAGATAGAGTCACTCTATATCGACCGATGCCGGCGATGGTAGAGGCAGGGCACGTTTCTGGTTTGTTTTGCATTTAAAACTGATTTACTTAGTTGGTGAGCATCAAAGATAAAATGATCAGCAGATTGATGTGCCGAAGTCTCATATTTCTGCCAAATGTGTGAGCAGATATATTAAGTAAAACATATAGCGAAGCGAGCTGTTGTCAGGCATGGCAGCCATATGTAAACAACTCCGAGCGCTAAGAAGCAGGGTACCAGATGACCGCAAATAGATCCGGCAGATTCCTACTCATTTGGAAGCGTACGGACAGAATAGTTCTTCTTTTCAATTCATCCCAAGACAGTCGAATCCTGTAAAGTTGATGTCCTCAGGTCTAGAGAGTTTATTTCGAATTATCAGTAGTCCGAATTATAGAGAGGGAGACATAAAAATATATAGTCCCCCCCACCCCCCCCCCCCAAAAAAAAAAAAAAAAAATTAGGCCTATATACCTATAAAGGACAAATGAGCCACGACATGAGATTTCAAACAATGTGGTATGTGCGACTAGCAAAGGCTCAGACCAGCCTGCGCATACGCGCAGTCTGATCAGAGCCTTTGCTTGTCGCTTGAATATTCTATGACTATTAAGCTACTGACTGAACACCATTTGGAGTTTTTAAGTCTAAAGCTGCATAGTCTGTAACTTTTGATCTTCTTATTTTAAAAATAAAGTTTCGATTTTTCAAGAGTACAGTAAAAATACTCAAATTCAGGTAAACATTTTACCATTTTGTAAATCTTAACAAATTATCACTTTCAAAACAACAGCATTTATGTCAAAAATTAACTGTCTAGAATTATTGGAGGGAAATAGATAATTACCAATAAGAGAAAAACACCTATTTTAATTAGATAAATTCCCTTTTCCTGGCAGTTTTCAGCTGTACTGAACATATTTATTGTGAATACATAACTTAATTTTATTTTTACAAATTATTTAAAAAGAAAATATTTTTTTTTTTCAAAAAATGTTCTTAGTTACAGACCAAATCTCTTTAAAAGTAGGCTGCACAGGCTTGTAGGAGTCTACACTTGACAAAACTTTGTTGGTAATCACATTTTGCGGGTCAAATCTTTTGAACTCAGTCTGTCTGTTTTCTAGCCATCTGATTCAGAAAGCCTGATCTTCTGATCTATCCTTTAAAATGAGGCTAACGTCGGCAATCCGTTTTTGCGGCGACGCTACGAAAAGTAAATATGGACCAGAGACCAAAACATGATGAGGTAACGACAAGAAACGAAATGAAAAGGCAAAATTTCCCGCATTTTTATTGATTTTAAGACTAAACATCCCCAAAAATGGAAGATATACTTACCTGGCGACTGTGTCGATATACCGGTAAGTTAGGCGGTCAGAAAACAATGGGCCGCCATAGAAACTCTTACTTCATGGTCCTATAACTCCATTAAATATTTAGATAACAAAAAAATGGTGGATTCTATATCTACATTCATTTTTTTTTAACATGTATTTTTCAGAAGATTGATTTTGTCCTGAGCAAATATTGCAGGCCGTAATAAAACGCGTGCGGCATTCCATCTAGGTCTCCACTGTTTGCAGTAGCCCACGTTATATTAAGCGGTTTCCATTCATAAAGGGTGGAAAAATTTGTAATCGTTTGAAATGGCCCATAATTAAAATCAAACTGCGATTTTTATTGTTTGATATTTCGGAATGATATATTTTGCTTATTTGTCTAATCAGGTCACTGGATTAACATAAATCTTTATACAGGCATATCTTATAGACAAAATGGCATCTTCATTAAGACCACGGTCAAAGATTGATTATAAGGGGAACGCACAAAAGCCCACTGGGACAAAAGCCCACTAGGACAAAAGCCCACTGGACAATATCCCACTGGACAAAAGCCATCTGCTTAATTTGGCAGGGTAGACAAAAGCCCACTTCTTTGAAAAAAATAGATTTATCTTTATAAAACTGTTAGCTCTGATCAGACTGCTCCTTCAGGGTTAGTCATACCTGCAGTGTGTTTTCACTGTCATTATTATTTCTCCTGTTTGTTGATATTTGAAGAAAATAAATTTACAGCTTGGGTCAAACAATCTATTAAATTGGCAATTATATGTCTAATTAATCCAAATGACTTTTGATCTGGTGGTAACAATTAGCATGCACTTTTATGAGAGGTGTCAAACAAAAAGAGATGTTTGAAATTTCAGATTGGAAAGTTTCATCTTAGGTCCGTCTGTCCATGTGTCCATCAGTTCAAACCAATCCACGTTAAATCTATATAAGTAGGCTTTTGTCCTAGTGGGCTTTTGTCCCAGTGGGCTTTTGTCCTAGTGGGCTATTGTCCAGTTGGTTTTTGTCCTAGTGGGCTTTTGTCCTAGTAGGGTTTTGTCCTACACTCTGATAATTAGGCTTTTAATGTTGGCAAACCTTTGCTCATAAAAAAAATATTTGTAAAACTCCAGCAGTGTTAGAAGAGACCTACTATGTAGAAAGATTTATATCTCGACGAAGATCTCAAACTTGTGATATAAGAATACCACTCCCTCCCCCCCTCTCTCTCTCTCTCTCTCTCTCTCTCTCTCTCTCTCTCTCTCTCTCTCTCAGACTCTCATATGACTCCCATTTACTGAGATATTGTTGTATTTGCCTTTCAAACTCAACCTATCCAAGGACTGTTTGTTAAAAATAATTATATTAATACGAGTTAGATAATATGTATATTTTATTCCGTTTTCGGACTAGCATCTAAAGTCTTTCCAGTGATTTTCAGTACTCTCAGTGCTTTGATCAGTACGAATTGAATGGTATTTCAGGACAAAATTTGCAGAAAAAGTCTTTTTAAGGTATTTGCTGCATGTAAAACCGACTGACAGTTACAATTTTATGGTGTAAAATCATCATCCTAATAATATGAGAAATAGTTTTATCCGGTTCCGCATACAGACATGTATGTAATTGAGCCACGAAGTACACGAGAGTGTTTGGTTTAACCATAGACTTAGTGTTAAGTGTGGTTGATAGGACATGCGTTTAAACATAAACTTTATCATAAAAATACATTTTAATGAAGAAAATGAATTATGGTCATTAAACTAGAAATTCTAGGGTATCATTTGGCAATATTTTAGGGGGATTTCTTAACATTCGAATTTTTACTGTAAAAATGGGCTATTTGTAATACAAAACCGTTACACGTCCTTTGACATACTCAGACGAGTCTTTGCAGCCTCCTTTTAAGCTTAGAAACTCCAATGATGTTCAGTCAGTAGCTCAACACTCATAGAATATGCAAGCGACTAGCATAGGCTCTGATCAGACTGCGCGTATTCGCAGGCTGGTCTGATGCTTTGCTGGTCGCACATACCACATTGGCGAAATCATTGTAAAGCAAAATGATGAAAAAGGAAAAGTAGACACATCCTTTTTTCTTATATTTCTTTTTTTTATATATCAGAAATGCCCTAAACTTCACTCATATAAGCTTATAACACCACTTTACAATTATACTGATGGCAAAAGTAAGGATAGGGTACAAGGTGCATTAACACACGAATTTCGGCATACCTACCTCATTTAAGGTAGTACCGGACTCACCGGCATATGTCCAAAAGTGTTTTATCTTTTAATATATTATAAAATAGACTTATACTTATAATCTAAGACAAAAAAAAAACAATACCTCACCGTTCTTTTTAAAAAGTTATTTGATGTCAAAAACTGCAAAATCGCAGGTTTTTGAAATAAACAAACACAGATTTTGTTAACAAATTAACAAGAAACGCAATACAGTTTTTTTTTCAGAACAAATACTACTCACACCAGAGATATAAATAAAAACAAAAAATAGTGAAATAACATGTATTTACACAATTTATTAAGCAAAATCCTAATTAAGTCAAACGAATAAATGCCAAAAAAAAAAAAAAAATAATATTCAAAATAAACATATCAGAGAATGTAACTGGAACAACAAAAAACATATTTTTACAAAGATATTTTCATGAAGAATCTAATGATTGAATAAAAAATATGTGTCACCGTCCTCGTTTTTTTGTTTTGGTGACTTTTCTGAAAAATCCTGAAAAAAATAAAGACTATAATAAGTGTTGTCTCCCCTTTCAGCCAATTTTTTGTTTGTCTACGCCCTATGTAATATCACTGGGCGGAGACATAGCTATTATTGATTAAGCACTGACAAATGGGCGTAGAAAATGACAAAAAAGATTTTGACCTAGCATATGTTACCCAGCACATTACATTATGATTCTCATTAAAGCATGGCTATAGCATGTCTTGATACTTTGATGCTTTCTTACACGTAGGATTTATGTAGATAAAAGCTAAAAATTATAGCTTTATTCCTGATGCATGGAAACATACAAATATGCAATAAGAGGATAAAACATTCTTCTCCTTGTATTAATGTTTGGCAAGCCTGAATGTGATGTGTTGCAACCAGAACCACACAGCGGTGAGGCCTGCAACACATTATCGCACAAGGGCTTGACAAACGTTAATATACAGAAAGGAATGTTATATTGTCATTGTAATATATTATAGGACTTTTTGGGTACTATAAAGGTGGCAACTTTAATTTTCATATCTGGGCGTGGTTCGGTTACATTCAACTGCTCAAGAATGGAAATCAGGTTCTATCCATTGGTTAAGCGTTTGAAAGTTGCTAGAGCCGCGCAGGTCTGCGTGCATTTCATGAAAGTCCTGTCCGTTAATGCCCTGAATCCACATTTATTAACCCTTAAAGCGTATATTACAACACAATCGTATGTTTTTATCGTCTATTGAAATATTATGAAGCCTCTTAAACAAACAGTGTAGATCTAGAGCAGACTGCTGATCCGGTCCCATACTTTCGTGGAGATTGATCATAAAATGATTTCTACGATCATTCTCCTCCCTTCCGCCGATTCATTCAAGAAGGGTTGTTGTCAGTTACAAGCGAAAGTATGTGCACGAATTACTGGTTAATCGCTTGTTCTAGCCTGCCCAGGAAAAAGTGTGGTTAGGTGAACTGACCGTCCCGCAATGACCATAGCTGTTGACTTGGGACGTAAAGCAACAAAACAAACAAACAAACAAAACCTAGAGCAGTCTGATCTGGGTCCACACTGTTTGCCTCTATACTAATGTTAAACAATAAACAAACACTTTCGAATGTAGTTATAACGCCTCATTTTCAGATTTACCTATGTCTAAAGTAGACTAATATGGCAGTCATGAGGTGCCGCCTTTACAGTATCCAAAAAGTTCTAGAATACTTTCCTTTCAAGCAAAAGCATTTCCAAAAAAAAAATGTCCACTGCATACAACAAAACCACACCTTATAGGCGCAATCGAAAACATAAATACTATCGACGATTATAGACCAAAAATAGTTAGAATCATAGTTTTTTTATTACCATCACTCATCGAACAGGCGACACTTTGCAATCAAAACACTGTTTCTAGCGAGTTTTGATCCGCGTTCGTCAATGGTTAAGAGTGTTTTCGATTGCTCACTATCCGGTGTGGAAACAAACTTTTTTTTCAACAGAAACATGACTGAAAAATGTAGATAACTCCTAGCTCTTGTTTCAGATTGTTTTGGTTACGTATTCATTGTATCAATACACATACCGGATAGGTTGCAATCGAAAACGTTGATGCTATCGACGAACGTAGATCAAATACCGTCAGAAACAGACTTTTTGGATTGCAGTTTGTTTGCCTGACTGGCGACAAATGGAAAATTCTAGCGATTTGCGATCCACGTTCATCGATTGTTCAGAGCCTTCTCGATTGTCGTCTATCCGATGTTATAAAGAAGCGTATCTTATGATAATTGAATATTTTGGTCATTTCTCAATAAAGCATAAGCGACGGTATCTTAACTCGCAGAGGATATCTGTGAGCAGGTTGAAATGGCAATTATGCCCTCTGCAGTCATGTTTTATTGGAAATAAAGCCCGCGGTCAGTGATTGGCCAACGATCAACCAAAATATGACACATTTTTAAATAAAATGTACAATTGTCAGCGATTGAAACACCTCAAGTTTCTATAGTAAACACGTATCATAAGGTATATAACAATATAAGGATGATACATTCTTCTACCTATTAACGTTTGCCAAGCCCAAATGAGATAATGTATAGTAGCCTTAACCATGAAGCTGTGAGGGCTGCACCAAGTGCGGATCCAGAGGGGGGGCAGGGGGTCCGGACCCCCTCTGGAAAATCACAAATTAAATGGGTTTCTATAGGGAATAATCAATTGGACACCCCCTGGAAAAAGTTGGACCCCCTGGAAAAATTGGACCCCACCTGGAGCCTTGAAAAACGATAGATTTCTTTGAAATTGACCATTTGACTTCTGTAAAATAAGCTGAGGACTAAAAAAATCGTTGTCAGAGCTTTTTTGTCAGACTGACCTGGACCCTCCCCCCCCCCCCCCCCCCCCTGATGAAAATTCCTGGATCCGCGCATCTGTACCATGCTTGCCAACCGTTAATATACAGAAAAGAATGTTATATTGTCATATATCTTCCTTTCAGGCACATGCAATTCCAATTAATCTTATTAAAATGTATGCAGAAATGTCCATTTTATCATAAGGAAACATGCAACGAAACAAAATAATTTTTTCAACAGTAACATGAAAAAACTCCTAGCCCTTGTATCAAATTGTTTTGGCTACGTCTTCAGTATATCAAAAACACACTAGATAGGCGGCAATCGAAAACGGTAATGCTATCGACGAACGTAGTTAAATATTGTAAGTAACAGAATTTTGGATTGTTGTTTGTAGTCCGATAGGCAACAAATGGCAATCACAAACACTGTTTCTAGCAATTTGTTATCAGCATTCAACGATTGTTTAGACTGTGTTTTTTTTGCTGCCTATCCGGTGTGATAAGGTAATTGAAATAGTTACGTCATTTCTCCATAAAACATTAGTGACCATGTACCCCCATGGGACCTAAAACATGAGAATGTCACATACAAGGCATCTGCACGTCTACAACCCCCCCCCCCTTTTTTGGGTTGGGGTGGGTCTTAGGTTAGTGGCAGCATGCAGAAAGAGCAACCGAGACATGTATATAGTATGTATATTTATACGGTCCACAATTTTTAACCATCAAAATACTGAATGACTTCATACTCTGGGTGATGTTTTTAAAAGCTAATAGAATCGAACCTGCGACCCCTGGTTTACAAGGCAAGCGGTTTATCCTCTACACCACAGCGGCTCCTAATCCTTCTTTTTGTGAAAGCAAAATACTTACAGAATTACGTTTCAAGCATCAAAGAGTTGTCAGGGGAGAATACTATCTACCGTCTTAGAAAATAAGTATTCTCTTTTAAAAACAAGATTCAGGAACGATAACTCTTACACTCTTACTTTTAAGTAAAAGTAAGGTTATCTTTTGACATGGGTCCCGCACTACCTTAATATAAGATATATGCTCCGGATATAATATGAACACTCAAACATTTAGGACTTTAAGTACAGGCAGTTTGATAACTATATTCCTTCCTATGGGGGCAAAAACTGTTTGTCATGACCGTTAGAGGACAGTGCCTGAATTCTTTTTAATTCTATATGATCATATGTGGATGAAAACCAAACAAGCAATGACGTAGCCAGAATGTTGAGAAATATAGGCACATCAATGGGAGAATACTGTATCAAGCAATTATTCTCTACAATTACGCCCTTTTTCAAATCGGGAAATTCTCTTACACTCCTCCCTCTGGGAGCAAATTATTTCCTTTAAGAGAAGCTCGTTAAGGTTTTGGAAAATCACTTTTACCACATAAGGTGAGCTCCTTTGAGTGTTACTATTTTTTATTGTGCGCGTGCGTACATTGCGTAATGGACACTACGCCAATGCATAAGTACGTTTACTGATGTGAAGCCCGCTCGCACGCTTAGGGCGTTTTGACTTTTGGATGTTTTACTGTTAATTTCTTTCGCACGACAGTTATGCTAACAGTTTATTGTGAATTAAGTGAAGGGCAAATTGACGCCCACTTTGTGTATATTAAATTCGTGCACTAGTTTGCATCGTGCTATAGTAACCCTACAGATTCACTCTCGCGCTATAGGTCAACCCACGTTATTTGGTACCCCGCTCGTTGTTCAGCAGCGAATAAAAATTACCCTGAGCACGGCATAACGGTTCGGTCAAAACCTGAATGTGATGTGTGATTTGCATGAACATTATATAAGCGGCCGGCCATGGCCGCCAGCAATAATGCTATTAAAGTCCTTTCGGATTTAGTGAGTTGTTATATATTGCACTTATTTAATATGTGCAATTAAGCAAGGCATGCAAAAGGTGGTAATAAAGCAAATTAGAAATGCTGTACAGAGGGGGTTGACCTATATTCGAGATCAATGTCAGGAAATACAATTTGCATTGACTGCACAGACTGATCCTAATCTATTTACATGGAAGTTTTCAAGCTAAATTGCATCTACATGTATAATAAGAATGTGTGGTCAGTCTGAGTATTAACCAATGAAGGCATTGTTTTCTAACTGGTGTGATGAATATTACAATTTAAGAATACTTCTGATTGGTGAAAATTTACATAAAATGTAGGTCCAAAGTGATATCAGAACATCGGCGAAGCCGCCGAAATAAAGAAACGTTGTCAGTGTTAGACCCCCTCAGAGAAAACTTTCAAAACATGCTCATACATGTATATTTTTCCAGATTTTTCAAAGAATGTCTCCCGAAGCTCATGTTTAGCTATACATAGACTACATAGAGTATCGGAATTTGGAAGTGGCTATATTATACTTTCTAGTTAAGCGCTGATCAGATTGCGCGGATGCGCAGGCTGTTGTTCGCACAAGCAACAAAGTCAGGCTTTCTCGTGACAAGGCTATTTGATAAGTGTGTTTTCACGGCTCCCTCTATACATGTATTTACTGAATTAAAGTAGCAAGTTTGCCGGTTCTTTTACGAAGATTGGTCAATAATGTTTTGAATTGCTGTATATTTGATTCTATTGGAAGCTTTTTTTATGATTTCTAGCGTTGGCATCTGGTTTGCATATATAATGTTTTTTGTAAAGACCATGCAGTACATGTAACATATGTACCGCATATAATGGATACTAAACTAAAAAAATCTTTAATACGAACAGCTTTTATAAAATTCCTTTAACATTACCATAAACGAAAAGAAATTGCAAATAACGACCACGCTGTGACATGTGTTTGTAGAAGTTTTATTTACCTCGTCATAGGTTTGTGAATGCTCGATGCCATCATGGTCTCCACAGGCCTTTAAAATATAATGAATAGCCTTTGCAATGAGCCATAAGGCTCCTGAGCAGATACATAAATTACTTTTTTGAGATACTTCTTTGCAGCGGACAGTGTACCCTTTTCCCTTCTCCCTTTCTATATTTATTAAAATATACATAAACTCGAGTTTTTATGTTTTTCACATTGATTTTCGACGATAACTTTTTTTTGTATTCAATTTAAGAAAATTGTTTTCTCGAAAGTTTGTACCGCAAACAGATTTTTGTGTACATATACTGAACAAAAGTGAAAACGCTACACCTGAATTGTTTGCCATCTATATACAAAATAATACAAACCGAAAATGCAAATGAAAGTGTATCGTTATGTTCAAATACTAGGTAATACATAACAGTAAAAGTTTGACGGATGTTGCCACGAGGAAACACATGAAAGACATTTAAATGTGACAGGGGTCCAAGTTTTCAGTTTGCAAATTTGAACCGAAATCTCACACAGTTCAGGCCTTCAAAGATCCAATACCTACGAGATACGACTGCACGAAATGGGAGTCTAGACATGTGACAATCAGAAATATGAAGGACTTATCTCAAGTGTGTTTTGATCGTTTAGAAAAGCAATCTTGAAAAGCGGGTTTTCAATCAAATTGTCAAGTTTGACATTTTAACATTGAAATCTCCGTAGGAAAATCAGTGTGTAGTATGAGGTCATTACTAGTCGAGAAATGGTAGAAACAATGTGCTGAGAGGTCTACCTGATTTGGTAAAAGAAACTGATCGAAAATCGTGATAAATCGAAGAGACCAAACATTCAATATTCCCTATTTGTTCTTGTCAAAGGGAGACAATTTTCAATTTTTTACAAATTTGATAAATTCGAAATTGGTTTCTGAGCTTGTTTCAAGTGATTATTCAGTTTTCTTTTGTTTTTATGCAACACGATTATGACCAATTTGGATAAGAATAACAACTTTAATTTGCGCATGCGCAGCAGCAAAATTCAGTGAAAAAAAGCTTTAAACACTTAAAGGAGCATAACTCAGACTTCAAACGAGACACATTGGTGGAGTTTCGACGAATCTTTTGCTGGATGTCTGGAAAACATTATTAAGCTTTAGTAGATACTTTTTGTCAAAAACTGTCTCACAAAAAATAGATAATTGTAGTGTAGCGTTTTAACATTTGTTCGGCTTAAATGGTTGCAATAAACAGAATACGGCCAAAGGCGTGACAGAAAGGGATCATCTCAAAAGAAAATATACAAGCGGTGAATATACCGTTATTTAGCGGCTATGCATAGCATATTCCTGTTGTTTACATACCCAGAATGTACTGTACATTTACAGAATCTAGTTTGAGAATGGCCATTTGTAGGAACAGAGTGTGATTACGCATGATGCGCTATTTTTTCTCTCATGCGCGTGCTCCAAAATGGACGGTTTCGAGATGACCCCCCTAGATTAACGCACGAGCGCATCAGGCGCGATTTCCATTATATCTAAACAAGCCATCCATCACTTTTGTTAGTTAATTAGGGCGGGCAATGTACCTTTTTGACTGACATATATATCCCAGTTTATTTGCGCTTTCCTTAAAATAATCTCACATGGGAGGTTTCAGCATTTTGCAAATTTTCTGAAAAAAAACCCCAAGTCCTTAATATTAAGCTAAAATATTTGTAATCACTATCCAGCTTCTTTCTTTTATTTTTAATTATTGTTCATGACCTCAAGCTTTCTAGAAAATGTGAAAATTTATTTGTTTCCCCAAGCCGTGTCAAGATCGGCATGGTGGCGTATGTGTCTTTGTCAAAAGTGAGTTCTACGCATACGTAGAATCGATCTTGAACTGCAAAAAAAAGAGTGCATTTGGGTGGAAATATTCGTTGACCATGAAAGCTTCTAATTGGCACATTCTATCGCAGTCCAAACTCTTCCAACGACGCGCTTATTGCGATCAAAAACTCAATAGGTCTTGCAAACGATACAAACATACGCTACATATTAATAACTAGAGACTTCAACCTTGACATCCTCGAACCAAAACACTTGGTCCAAAAAAAAAATCTCTGTCAATATTTTGGACTTGAACAGTTAATTAAGGAACCAACCCATTATACAGAATCTTCATCATCCGCCATAGATCTGCTTTTAACATCTAATAGTAATAACGTATTCCTAACTGGTGTTGGAGATCCCTTCTTATAGCATAACATACGTTACCATTGCCCAATATTTTGTTTACTTAAGTTTGATAACAGTGCGAAGTCAACATTTTCACGACACATCTGGCTATATGATAGATGGGACTTCAATTCATTTCGCGATGAAATCCAACAAACAGATTGGCATATATTAAAGCATGATAACATAGACATATACGCTAAAAATGTAACTACTTGCTTAACAGAGTTAGCTAAAAGGCACGTTCCAAACAAAACAATAATATGCAGGCCATCGGATCCACCTTGGCTGACTACATATATAAGGAAACTAATAAGAAAAAGAAAACGGCTCTTCAATAAGTTCAAAAAATCTCAAAATGCTAACGATTTCCATAATTACAAAACATTTAGAAACATGGTCACCAATGAAATACGTAAGTCAAAAAAGGAGCAGATTGACAAACTCACTGAAAAGATTAATAATAAAACAAATTGTTCTAAAGATTGTTGGAAGACACTAAAGACTTTTATCAAACCTAATCAAACTTCATCCTTTCCTCCACTAAATGTAAATGGCGACATATACTCTGATAATACAGATAAGGCAACTATACTAAATGATTATTTCACAGAACAATCATCACTTGATGACAGTAATGCAAATCTCCCTGCAGATCTAAATATTCCAGATTTCACCTTATACTCTATATCAATAACAGCTAACGAAGTTGAATCAGTCCTAAAAGCTCTTCAAACAGATAAAGCCTCTGGTCCTGAAGCTATCAATAATAGAATTCTAAAAGAGCTAGCCAAGCCCATATCCTTTCCTTTCTCTGATCTTTCCAATGCCTCCCTTATCAAAGGACAAGTCCCAGCTTTATGGAAGCAAGCTAATGTAACTCCATTTCATAAGAAGAATGACCCTTCAGACATCACAAACTATAGACCAATATCATTTCTAAGCACAGTTGTTAAAGTACGTGAAAAAATGTTCACAAATATGTTTTTAATTTTCTAATGGACCATGAAGTCCTAACTACAGTCAGGCTTTATTTCTGGAGATAGTACTGTAAACCAACTTGTAGACACCTATTACTTATTCTGTAAAGCAATAGACGAAGGTAAAGAAGTGTGTACAATATTTTGCGATATTAGCAAAGCGTTTGATCGAGTATGACACAGAGGTCTGCTCTACAAAATGCAAACTGTAGGAATAACAGCTCATCTTCTACAATGGTTCACTGATTATCTCAACAACAGGAAATAAAGGGTAGTATTGCCAGGGGTCTTCTCACATTGGACCGACTTAAAAGCTGGTGTGCCTCAAGGTTCCATACTTGGCCCTTTACTCTTCCTTATTTTCATAAATTACATTGTACGCAATATTAACTCATCTATACGCCTCTTTGCTGATGACACTAGCCTCTATATCATAGTCAAAACCCCAATCAAAGCAGCAACTATATTAAACTCCGATGTTTTCATAAATATACACATGGGCATCAAACTGGCTTGTTACCTTTAATCCACCAAAGACCGAGTCATTACTATTCTCACGAAAACTCTTTAAACCACCTCATCCAACCCTTTACATGAATCAGCAAGACATCATCACTGTCGAGTCTCACAAACACCTGGGCCTAACCTTTACAAATGATATTTCATGGCAGGAACACTTAACTAACATCAAAACAAAAGCTTGGCATCGTATAAATGTAATGCGAAAACTTAAATTCCAACCTAACAGAAAATTACTACAGATCATCTTTTTTTCATTTATCAGACCATTACTTGAATATGCTTTTGTCGTGCGAAATAACTGTACGCAATACGAGGCAAATGAATTAGAAAAATACAACATGAAGCTGCACGTATTGTCAGTGGTGGCACTAAGCTAGTTTTAATAGAAAAAAATATTAAAAGAAGTTGGATGGGATACTCTCTCTTACCGATGAAGAAAACATAAACAAATACTATTCTACAAAATGATAAATGGACTATGTCCTGACTACTTGTCATCACTTGTTCTCCCTACTGTTGGAAACAATTCAGCATATAGCCTCCGTAAAGCATCTGATTACAAATACATACGCTCAAATAGTTGTATTACAATTCCTTTCTTCCTTCAGTAGTACGCGATTGCAATGAACTACCTCATACTACTAGAAATGCACCAAGTATTAACGCTTTTAAACGCAGTCTTAATTCTATCCTAATTAGTGTCCCTTGTTTCTATCTGGATGGCAAGCGCATTGGTCAAATTTATCATTCTCGACTGAGCATGGATTGTAGCTCTCTTTATTACCAACTCTTTTCAAATAACATCATTGACAATCTGGCATAGTGTAGCGTTTTTAAAGCCCGTCAGTATACAATGAGGTCTAAGGTGCAATACACCAATTCGTCCTCTTCACCGGGGTCCACACTGTTTGCTTTCATTTATTCATATTTATCGACAGCAATTCCTCCATCTCGATTGTGAGGGCGACATATTCTTTTCGACACAAACGCTTTGGTATTATGGAAATAAACATGTACATGCATATATACTGAAACAGACTACTAATAGGTCACCTTACATTTTTACGCTAGTTCAGAAAGTGAAACATAGGTTAAATAAAATTCATGCTTTTTTTAATTGAAACAATACTCTGCAAGTTATTTTATATAAAAATGACGTGTGCTTCTTGCACGGACGAAGTTAGGGAAAAGGTACCGTCATTTCAAAAAGCCACACTTTTTTAGGATATAAATCATAACACAGAGCCCTTATCAATTAACGATTTTGTTTGTTTGAAGATGTTACTGTCTACCGCGATATAAGAAGAATAAATCTCAAAAGTGTTGTTTCCATCAGACTCGTCGTTTTTGCTACTCAAGAATATAAGAAAAACACTTTTAGCAGGTTAATCATTGAGCTTGATATTCCCAAATTTTGCACTGCTCTGCACGCTTTATTTTCAGCGATTATTCATTATCACCAGACGTCACCGTTCTTCTTTGAGAATCGAAAGAACAAAAACAAAATGCTACCAAATCGATTTGTTAAACTTTCACATTGAAACCTGAAGCGTACAGTAGTCGTAAAACTTTAATAGCCAAAAACGGACTAACAATACAAGGACCCATTACAAAGCTCAACACTCAATTGGAGCTACAATAACAATACAATAATCCACTACAAAGCCCTCAACCGATTGGTGCTACAACAAACAATACACATCGATTACTTAGCCCTACAATCAATCGGACTACAACAAACACAACAAGAATCCATTACAAAGCCCTACACTCAATTGGAGATAAACTAAGCAATACAAAACCCATAACAAAGCCCAACTCTCAATTGGCGCTACAACAACTAATACAGGTACCAATTACAAAAGCCCCAAACTCAATTGGTGCTACAAGAAACAATACGAGAACCTATTACTAAGCCCAACAATCAATTGGAGCTACAATAAACAATACAAGAGCCCATCCCTAAGCCCGACACTCAATTGGAGCTACAACAACAAAACAAGATTCCATTACACAGCTACATAAACCCACACTCAATTGGAGCTACAACAAACTATAGAAGAACCAATTACAAAAGCCCCACACTCAATTGATGCTACAACAAACAGAGCAGGAACCTATTACTCAGCCCCATAATCAATTTGAGCTACAACAAACAATACAAGAGCCCATTCCTAAGATTGACACTCAATCAGAGCTACGACAAACAATACAAGAACCCATTACAAAGCCCTGTACTCAATTGGAGCTACAAAAACAATACAGAAACACATTACAAAGCCCGCCACTTAATTGGAGCTACACAAAACAATATAAAAAAAACCAGTAACAAATCTCCACATTCAATTGGAGCTACACCAAACAATAATATAACACATTACAAAGCCCCACACTCTATTGGAGCTACAACAAACAATACAAGAACCCATAACAAATCCCACATTCAATTGGAGCTACAACAAACAATACAAGAATCCATTACAAAGCTCCAAAACCGATTGGAGATTTAACAAACAATACACATCTATTAGAAAGCCCCACACTCAATTGGACTATAATAAGCAAAACAAGAACCAATTACAAAGCCCAACACTCAATTGGAGCCAAGCAAAACAATACAAATCTCATTACAAAGACCCACTTTTAATAGGCGCTCCAACAAATAATACAAGAATCCACTACAAAAGACCCACACTCAATTTGAGCTACAACGAACAATTCAAGAACCTATTACCAAGCCCCATAATCAATTAGAGCTACAAAAAACAATACAAGAGCTCATTCCTAGGCTTGACACTCAATTGGAGCTACAACAACAAAACAAGAATCCATAACACAGCTACAAAGCCCCAAACTCAATTAAAGCTACAACAAACAATACAAGAACCCATTACAAAGCCCCACATTAAATTTGAGCTACAAAAATAACAATACAGAAGCCCATTACAAAGCCTGCCACTCAATTGGAGTTACATCAAACAACTCATTGAAAAGCCCCCACACCCAATTGGATCTACACCAAACAAATTAATAACCCATTACAAAGCCCCAAACTCATTTGGAGCTACAACAAAAATACATTATTCCCTTGCAAAACCCCACACTATATTGGAACTACAACAACAATACAAGAAAACGTTAAAAAGTCCCACACTCGATTTTAGCTACAACAAAAAATACCAGAGCCCTTTTCAAAGCCCAATACTCAATTGGAGCTACAACAAAAAATACAAGAATCCATTTACAAAGCCCAACACTCAATTGGAGCTACATCAAACAATACAAGAACCCAATTAAAAAGCCCTACACTCAATTGGAGCTACAAAAATAACAATACAGAAACCCATTACAAAGCCTGCCACTCAACTGGAGCTACACCAAACAATATAAGAACCCACTTCAAAGCCCCACACTCATTTGGAGCTACAACAAAAATACATTATTCCCTTGCTAAACCCAACACTCTATTGGAGATATACCAAACAATACAAATACATGTTTAAAAGCCACACACTCGATTTGAACTACAACAAACAATACCAGAACCCATTACAAAGCTCCATGCTCAATTTGAGCTACAACAAACAATAGAAGAATCCATTACTAAGCCCCACACTCAACTTGAGCTACAACAAACAATAGAAGAATCCATTACTAAGCACCACACTCAATTGGAGCTACAACAAACAATACAAGAACCCATTACAAAGTCCCATTCTCAATTGGAGCTGAAAGGAAAAAAAAACAAGAAATCATTACGAAGCCCCACGCTCAATTTGAGCTACAACAAACAATACAACAACCCGTTACACAGCCCTACACTTAATTGGAGCTACACCAACAATACAAGAATGCATTACATAGCCCTACACCTGATTGGAGCTATAACAAAAATACACATTCATTACAAAGCCCGAAACTCAATTGGATTGCAACAAAAAAAAGCAAAAACCCATAACAATGCCCCACACTCAATTGGAGCTATAACAAACAATACAAGAACCCATTACAAAGCCCCACACTCATTTGGAGCTACAACAAACAATACAAGAACCCGTTACAAAGCCATCACTGTATTGGACCTACAACAAACAATACAAGAACAAGTTATAAAGCCCCACACTCAATTTGAGCTACAACAAACAATACAAGAACACGTTACAAAGCCCCACACTCAATTTGAGCTACAACAAACAATACAAGAACCTGTTACAAAGCCCAACACTCAATTGGAGCTACATTAAACAATACAAGAACCCGTTACAAAGCACATATCAACTTATGCGGCGTAAAACTGATCACGTACGTCAGTTCTATGCGCTATAAGTCCTTTTTATTATAACATGAATGACTAAAAGGCGCCTTTTCATAACTCGTAAAAATAACGATTATTGCTACGTATGCATGTGTCAGATGCAATGCACATATTTCTGTATAGCCTGAACTCATTAACCAGGCATCGTGCGGTTGTTTCGGACTCTCACCCTTCAACTGATTCTACACATAATCGAAGGTAATATTATTTTACTTTTAAAAATTAGTAAAATTACTATCCAGTAAGCAAGTAAAAGCGGCCTACGCATGCGCGGATAAAGAAGTTTTGTCCGTTGACTTTTTTGTTTTTGTTTTGTGTTCTGTTTTTTTTTTTTGTTTGTTTTGTTTTTTTGTTTTTTTGTTTGTTTTTTTTGTTATCAAGAGGAGAGAGGGGATCCAAACAAATAACACTATAAGAGGGCAATCAGCGACCCGCCAGCGAAACGCCATCTGAATGGCGTTTCTCTGGCGTGCCGATAATAGCCCAAAATTGAATGGTGGCTTGGTTTTTGGGATTTTCCAGGGGGGGGGGGGTCCAAACCCCCAGCTTCCATCCCCTCTGGATCCACCCATGCCACGATAGCATTCTTGCAGGGTTGCAACTGACAGGGTCATAGCTGGCAAAAAATCAGTGTATGCACATATGGAAACATTGTTGGCTCATATATATATTGTATATAATATGCAAATGATCCCAAAAAGGAACCGATTTACAAACAGCGTCTCATTAGGGTCTGCGCTGTTTGCCACGATAAGCACATTTTTGGTCATGGTGGATGAAGAAAAAGGGACAGAACAAGTTAAATTAACATGGTTCGGGGCCTCATTCAGTTTGTGTAACCCTCAAAATGGGTCTAGAAGGCGCTTAACCTTGACTTAGAGAGATTACCATTGATTTTCCGCACACATTTTGTTCACGTATCATCAAGAAACCATAATAGATAAGATGGGATCGTTCCATAATTTTGGTTAGGAAAGTGTACGCATACGCGTTTTACGCGCTACGCCTCTCACTGAGTAGCAGCTTAAAGTAGTAAAAAATAAGATGGGATCGTTCCATAATTTTGGTTAGGAAAGTGTACGCATACGCGTTTTACGCGCTACGCCTCTCACTGAGTAACGCGCTACGCCTCTCACTGAGTAGCAGCTTAAATGCATTTTATCTTTGTAGTAAAAAATTGCATTGTCAGTATTTCGTACTTAATTTCCTATTAACTGTTTGCATTCTGGGTATATAGTATGTTTTTGTCGTGTGCTTGTTTTTTTTTTTTTTTTTTAAATCAACTTTTTCATGAAAATTCTTTCAGCAATGCAGTTTTTCAGGATTACCATACTTTTGTATCGTCTGTTTGTTTATTTTATCGGTATGTTATATGGGTTTGTTTGGTGGCTTGTGTGTGTGCGTGCGCGCGTACGTGCGTTCGTGAGTGTGTGCGTGCGTTCGCCAAATCAACTTTTTCACAAGCTTCATTTTGGAATTCAGTTTTCAAGATTGTAAAATAGTTTAGAATTGCTGCGGCACTTGTTTTGTGATTAGTTGCTTGTCAAAAATTAAAATATACTTACAATCGTGATGTTTTTTGAGGATCTGAATGGGGAAGGGGGTATTGATTCTGGTTATTAGTATAATATTGAGGTATTTATATATATGTTTCACATACAATTTCAAACCATTATTTTCTTTTAGAAATACCAGTTTTTGATTAATTTTATATCCTTATTTACGTTCTTTTCTCTGTGGTTAAGCCCCAGTTACACTGTCACGATTTTGGCCACGACGGAGCTACGACTCACCCCGATTTAACAAGTCGTGATGCATCGGCATGAGTCGTAGCAGCGCCGTAGAGACATCGGCGCGGATCCTAGTAGTACCGTGGTGATTCGTGAAGACTCCTGGTGATTCGGCAACCTCCACGAGAAGGCTATGACGAGTTTAAACCGTTTAAACTCGTCGGGGTGAATCGTGTTGGATTGTGGGCGTGGCCTAAATCGTAGCTCTATCGTAGCGGGATCGGGATCATTCCTAGTGGTACCGTGGTAGTATTCGTGGTCATTCGTGGTCATTCGTTGGCGATCGTGTGCGTTTGTAGCGAATCGGGTTATCACTGACACAAAATTCTGGTATAAAAACAGAGGTATCATTGCTGAAAATCATTTTCAAAAGTATATTGAGCCGCGACATGAGATTTCCAACAATGTGGTATGTGAGACCAGCAAAGGCTCAGACCAGCATGCGTATACGCGCAGTCTGATCAGAGCCTTTGCTAGTCGCTTGAATATTTTATGACCCTTAGACAACTGACCGAACATGATTTAGAGTTTCAATGCTTAAAAGGAGGCTGTACAAGCTCGTCTGAGTCTACACATGCAAAATGCCACATTGTTGGAAATCACATGTCACGGCTCAATTTTAGTGCAGCGCATCATGGATTATGTCCAGAGACTTCAAATTGCTAATTTGCAGCTTGAACTGGACATGACACTGGACCTGGGACAGGACTGAGCCTAGTCCGTGGGTCCGGTTACTGTTTAGATTTCCCCGCAGCTTTTCTTTTTATGGCATGACTGACTTCGTCAAAGGTTGAAGAGATAATGATATTGGCAAACTGTCGCCCGGGGGGGGGGGGGTGTTACTCTGATATTTTCATACATACGTAGGCTCTGGTTATTTTTGGGGTTCAAAATTTTAATTTTAATATATTTTGGGGTTTTCAGAAAAATGAATATTTTTGGGGTATTAAGATTTTGTGAATATTTTTTTTAGGGGGGGGTCATCACAATATTGGACTATATTTAGGGGTCATCTCTATGCATTTTAGGGTCTTTTTTAAAGTCAAGGTACAGAATGGGGAATACTTTTTTAGTTGCTTAAATTTAGATTTTTTTTGGGGGGGGGGGGGGTGCTTGAAATTCCTGATTTATTTTTTTAGGGGGGGGGGGTGTGAACGGTAGATGCTGGGCCCAAACATACGTATGGAGAAAAGATGGGAGTACCCCCTCCCTCCTAGGACTATCGCATGACAACCACTAAATCGTACACATTCGTGGGAGGTCGTGACGCTACCGTAGCGCTACCGGCTTGAATCGTACTAGCACCGTATCGAATCGTGGAGGCATCGTGAGCATTCGAAGCTCCACCTTGTTGAATCGTAGCGCTGCCGTCATAAGTCGTAGTGGATCCGTAGATGAATCGTTAGGACACCGTAGGAGCATCGTGAGACATCGTATTGATGCTGGAATTTCTTTTTTTCCATCCCGACGCATCCCGATGCACCCCGATTTTACCATCTGTCTCAAATCGGGATGAGTCGTGGTGAATCGGGGCTTGAATCGTGACAGTGTAACTGGGGCTTTACTTTCTATTTACTTTTTTGTGAAATTATTTTTGCCTTTAGTGCATATATTATACTATAGAGGAGCTTATATGAGTGCTCATCTTTTATTGAATTTATTGAACGAGATGGGAATAAAAGATAAAATGCGAGGCTTGCCGAGTACTTTTTTTTCGCAACGAGTTTAAAAAATTCATTAAAACAAGAGCACGAATGTTAGATTCTATTTATCATATGATATTAAGATCACTTTGAAATTTTATCTCTGCTAAAAAATCGTTATAATTTATATTTTCGTTTTGTTTTTGTGTTACTTTGTGATTGAAGCTTATACACGAAAGCTTCAACTTTCTAGGCTGTTTCTATACGTATAAATGTAAGCAAATTGTATGACCCTTCGGTGTAAACTATAATCACTATATAAGTCCGTCTGTCTGCCCGTCCGTCCGTGGTCAGTTAGCGGAAATGCTCATAACTCTTAAACCACATGGTATATTTTGATCACATTTTGCATACATATAAAAGTCAGTATTCCCTTACCACTCGCATATGTAACAATCTTTTCTGAAGGACGAGGGTTTCCTGAGCATGAGTACAGCCTGCTGTGGTCAATTAGTGGTCATCTGAACTAAGGGTGAGGAACCGGTTTACGCCCTCTAGTAGAATATTTTTACTGACCGTTCCAGGGCGGTGTGCCTCTTTTGTGGATCAGTTATGTTATATCTGTCTTGTTTTTGTTATGCTTTCATGCACGTCTGTTTATTGGTGCCATGTGGTCACCTGCTGGGAGTGGGCTGACCTCTTGGCTCTCGTTTTTGATGTCTAATTGCGAAGTCAGGTGTGGTGCTTGATTCTATCGATTCCTGATCTTTGCCCTTTTTCTTACTTTGAATATATGCTTTTCAACACCTATAACGCCATAATGTAATCAATGTGCTTTTTTTCTCCATTGATATCAACTTTCCTGCTTCAATAAGCTTAGCATTTCATGCTGAACTATGATATTTCAAGTTTTGAAAACACTGGACATAGTAGATCTATATCAGCTGGGAAGTGATAAGTCAACTGATAACCATCCACGCTTTTTTCTGCCCTGAATGTTAATTCATGATCTAATTTGAGCCAGTGCATAAGATTTCCAACAATGTGATATGTGCGACCAGCAAAGCCCCAGATCAGTCTGCGCATACGCGCAGTCTGATCAGAGCCTTTGCTAGTCGCTTGAGTATTCTATGATTGTTAAGCTACTGACTGAACACCATTTTGAGTTTATAAGCTTAAAATGAGGCTGCAGAGACTCGTCCGAGTCTACACTTGTCAAAATGCCACATTGTTGGAATCTCATGCACTGGCTCAAAGGGATATGAGCATTAATTTGGGCTAATTTGGTCCCCTCTAGAGCCAAAAACTAAAAATTGCTTTTCACCAATTTCTTTTGATTGGTTTATTAGAAGAATAACTGAAGTGTAAAATTTTGGCATTTATTTAAAATTAACCGTTGCTATGGTGACAAAAATGGCCGACAAAGTAGGCTTAAAATAGAGAAATTGCCATTTTGGACCAAATTAAAAGATTTTTCAGACCTATTTTTAAAAAATTAGATATCAGCACAGCTAAATACCAAAAATCCTTTTGATATGTTGTGTGCCGTAATAATTCTCATCAGCTGTTCAAATATCTTTTTGGTATTTGCTTGTGCTCTATGTTAACTGGTCTGTCAAACATCACAAATTTGCTCCAAAATGGTCAATTTCCTGTTTTCAGCCTATTTGGGCGGCCAGTTTTGTTACCAGAGCAACGGTTAAACTCAACTTAATTCGAGTCTTTTACACTTTGGTTATTGTTCTGATAAACCAATAAGAGCAAATCTGTTAAAAACATTTTTATATTTTAGCCTCATAGGGGGGGGGGGGGGGCGGGGCAAAAAGCCCCTTAATGCACGTGGCTCTTTTGGACTTTGGGAGGAGTGTAGTACATAAAACATCCAGCATTATACGTGTTGATATTTTAACCCTCTGTCTGCAGTGAAAAAATGCATCTAAAAAACTGTCTGCTTTTTTAAGGTCATCTGTTGCGCCTAAATGCTTATTCAAGTAATAACTTTGGCATAAAGACAAACAGTGTAAACTCTAAAAGAGCAGTCTGGTGTGGGTACACACATCTTGCTAGAGTCATTAAAGATGGACTAAAAGACGGTACATTATTAGTGAGAGCTAACCTTTAGATCCAGATCAGCATGGTCCGATAAAGCCATCTGATTAGAGTCCACACTGTATCCACTCTGATTAAGACTGCATGCTTACATTTGAAATGCTGCAGACTTAAAAGGAAACAATTGGGAAGGAAAGTACTAAATGAAATAATTCAGTATGACAAGGGTTAAAAAAAGATATTTTTATCCTTATTTTATTGATATTATTGTTTAAGTTTGCTAAGAAAATGTACTGCATTATACTGCAAATATTTTGAGACACCACATATGGTAATGTAAATATTCCATTCCAGCCCTAGATACTTTTGAGTACCCAAATTATATGTTTTGGTTGTGTAAAAAGAAAAAAGATGCTCAATTATGCATTCTTATCTGGAGGCCTGACACTGATTGAAGTCTATTTTATTTTGGTAACCCTTTGGCCTTGGTAGACTGAAACCCCTTAACAGGTTCTTTTGCAAACAGTGAAGGCCAAGTTGAAATTCTGCATTACGTAGCCTTTCATCACGCCTGTACTGTTTGCTCAATTACAAAGGAAGAAATATTTTTTTTTTTTTTTTTTTTTTTTAGGAAGAAATATAATGTACTTTGTTTTTGCAATATTATATCTGTGACCCCTTGATGAATATAATGATACATCCTGACTTAAATGGAAAATTCAATTGACCTTTAAAAGGTAAACATGCAAGCTCATAAGGGTGAACATGCAAGCTCATGTACATGCATGCCTTTGATAATAACAGGCCATAAGGACACTAGTATAACAGTAAAATATTTTGACAGTAAGATCTGGGCGAAACAGTGTTGACCCAGGTCAGACTGCACTTTAAAAAACAGTTTGATCAGGGTTTTCACTGTTTGCCATTCCATTTATATGTTATGAAACTTTTCTCTTATGAGGAAATCACTCTAGAGTAATATATGTTGGATGGCTTCTATGAAATGAGCCATGGCATGAGATTTCCAACAATGTGGTGTGTGCGACCAGCAAAGCCTCAGATCAGCCTGCGCATACGCGCAGTCTGATCAGAACCTTTGCTAGTTGCTTGAATATCCTATGAGTGTTAAGCTACTGACTGAACATAATTTGGAGTTTCTGAGCTTAAAAGGAGGCTGTACATGCTTGTCTGAGTCTACACTTGTAAAAATACCACATTGTTTGAAATCTCATGTCACGGCTCAATTATATCCCCTGATATATTGAGAACCAGTTTTTATTGCATGTGTAAACTCAATGGTTCAGGTGATGCTGTACAAATGCACATACTTCCAAGTGCCTTTGGTGTTCTGCGATCGAGCATGTACATGTCAGAAGTGTGTCAAGTAGAAAAGCTAAGTAAACATTTGTGGCTAACTTAAGGGGCTTGGCACGTACACATTGACAGAACAGACAATAAGATTGGCCCTTTCTCTAAGTTGCCTCAGATACTTAAGAAATAAATAAATATTTACATTTAAAGAAACGCCTCCTTGTAACACAATTTCAGACACTAAATAATATGTTAATTCACGCTTAAATATTTTCCTAGTAATATTTTAGCTGGTTAAAGTTTGCCTGTGGCAAATGCCTGGTGACATATACACTGAACAAAATTTCTTATTGGTCATCTCTATTTTATTAAATATCAACTTTAATGTCAAACAATTACAAAAAAATGCACCAATCGTTAATATGGTAAACGTATAATCAGGCCCTAATAAGTATATATGCAAATTTGCAATATTATATCTTTCATACTTTTTGTAACAATCAAATATAAAGGATGACAGATTAGCAGAGATGACCAATTAGAAATTTTGTTCAGTGTACAGTATACATGTATATAATAGTAAAGTTTCTAAATTCGTGTAAACTCAGCTGCATAACCAGCTGTCGATATGACACTAAAAACTCAAAACACCTATATGAATGCAAAATAGTGTATTTTATATGGCTGTTTAAGAATGACAAATTTTGAACATTTTTTGTTCATTTTCTTTCGTCTGCCTAAAATATAGTTTGTGAGCCATAGACAGTTCTAACGAGTACCCAAAATCTATATTTTACAGCTGAAACAAGAAACGTTAAAATCAAATATGGTCCTGAAAATTGTCAGTTACAATGTGAAAAGGATTTTTTAGAAAAAAAGCTACATATATGTTTTCCTATTTTTTGTTCTAAAATAGGATTGAGGTGCTTTTTAGAAGTGCCTCGTTTCATTTTTAGAGGAAAAGGTATGAAAAAAATAATGCATACCCGACAGGTTTAGATAAACACATTTTCAGTGTAAATTTGTAAATATTTTCTAACCCATATTTTAGCATGTGTTTCGGGTACTCAAAAGAACCGCCTTGAAATGGTTCCTTTGAGTACCCACAACATATGTTTTGGTTAAGAAATAAGAAAGATATTTTCCTGTTACACACTATAAAGGCCTGTATACCCCTGCAAATCCAATTTTCTAAACATAAGTAGGATACAAATCGGTTTAAAGTTATAAATCATTTCATTAAATACATAGGAATTTTGGCTAGAATCAGTAGATTGGCCTTACTTAACAAGAGGACTCTGAAAATTAACTAGACATGTAATTACAAAGACACACTGTAAAAAAACAGGCTGAAGCTTTTGTGGGGCAATTCTTTGAAGAATACGAATTATTTCATGCGTTTAATTGACCGCTCAACATGGATTCTATGTTTTATAATGTCTTTGGTTAAAGCTTCCTTTTGTGGAGTAAATTGGTGTCTAGGTCACAGAAAAGGTAGAGTAATAAGTTTCACATACCTCTCATTCAAAAGTTCCTTTATAAGTAACAGATATATGCCATAATTACATCTCCTGGAGTAAAAGAATCAAGAAAACCCGATAAAACAAACTATTTCCTTATCATTCATGCTTCCCTCAAAAACATCACTAACAAAGAGGATGGCACCATTACATAGAGGATCTTACATGAGTGCTCATGTTTTATTGAATTTATTAAACGAGTTGGGGAAAAGAGATAAAATGCGAGGCTTGCCGAGCATTTTATCTCTTTTTCGCAACGAGTTTAATAAATTCAATAATACAAGAGCACGAATGTTAGATTCTATTTATCATATAGCATTAAGATTATTTTGAAATCTCATTTCTAGCGTAAAAACGTTATAGTTTTGTCATTATGTACGCAACATTGTTATGGACGTCATTTGTCCTACGTTGTTATGGACGTCATAACGTTTCCCGAAAATCTGTAAACCACTAGTGGCTTATCGATTTTATTGCATGGCGTTTTTTCACTCCCAGACGCGACGTCATACGATAAATAGAGGATATTTACTTTTTTTAGGTGAATACCAAATATATTTCATCGAGCGTGCTGAAAACATAAGAATTTTCATGAGTGCGCAGCACGAATGAAAATTTCGATGTTTTCAACTCACGAGATAAAATATTGTTGGTATTTACTAAAAAAAGTAAATTTTCTTTTTATTTTATACTTTTTTTAGAAGATTTACAGTTAATCAATTTGTTAACCATGCTTCTGAAAACAATGATGTAAAAGAAGAGGAGTATTTTGCCAGAATACCTTGATCAATCTACATGATCTATAGTCATCAGGACTTACAGATAAAAAGAAATTTATTCAGCGTCAAAGTGCGAGACAAGTGACGCCATAAGCGACGTCATAATTTGTTGATGACGTCGCGTAGCATAGGTTACTTGCATTGCCTCACTCACTGAAGCGGGAGGTGTTGAAAATGCAAAATCGAAAAATTTCAGCAAATCTGAATTATTTTGGTACCAAATTGTTCCTCATGTTCTAACTAAGAAAATGCCTACCCACACTTGATGTTTTTGTTCACAAATAAGAAAGTTATAGGCGTTTGAACTTTCGAAGTGAGCTGCATTAAGTGAATGGAAAAGACAGAGGTGATCCAAAAAACGCTACAGTGAAAATATAGGCTGATATCAGTCACTAGTGATTGATATCATATCATTTCACTAGTGATTGATATCACTTTTATTTGTTTTTGATATGCATTGATTTCACTGCTAAGTATAAAATAATAGTACTTACAAAATCTTTGTTGTGTTTGAGCAGTAAATATCCACAGTTTTGTAACACGGGAAATAAATACGAGGTAGCAATAACATGCGCTTTTTGGTGTAGACTTTGTATGAGCACAAAAAGCGTTGTACCTACCTGAACGGCAAATATGCATGTGTGTACAACTCTGCGCAATTATAGGGTCTTAAGGAATTTAACTTGGTTTTTGGAAGAGAAACGCAGCAAACAGAAGTTACTTGTGTGTCTTTAGAGCTCATTTTAGCCCAGAGAAATGCTCTGAAACAATTTTTCCACCTGAGGGCTTCTATCCCTGACCCCGTATAAGGGAGTACCCACATACCCCTTTTAGAGTTTGTATTCTATAAAATGCCTCGGGTACGCGCCTGAAGGTACTATGAAACATTATTTTATCAGAATCTTTAGATCGCGCTGCTACAGGAAAGTGGTATTGCCAGAAACAAAGTCAGCAGATGACAAAAAATCGAAATTGTCAGTTGAGAAGTCTGTGAAATCGTATGCTTTTGTCTTTGGCTACTATGTAAATGCTTTTTAAGCTGGTGGCATTTCTTCACAGCCAATTACCTGTGTGCCTTTGTAATCACTTTGACCTCACCAACTGCCTATCAATCAAAATTCATAGCTTGTACATTTTTCAATACCCTTATTAACTGTCACCCTCATGTAAGTGGCAAGGGCCCTCTTGTCTAAGTTATGAGATTTCCAAAGACAAACCATTTTCACAACACCATATATATAGAAATGTTTAATTTTCAATATCTTTGGTTATTACATGTAAAATAAGAGACAACTTCTTATCCAACGGCATAATTAACGATTTACAGCAGACAGCGAAGAACAGGAATCGAAACAATTAAGGATTACTTCTGACAAGGGACACCATATGGAAAAGTGACAAAACACACAAGGAAACATCACTCACACGAGAGCAGAGAGGCCAACCCTTTCCCGCCCAGTGAGCACAAGGCTGTAAGGAACATCAAGTCAGGATAGCAAAGGCAAGCGTGAAACAAAAATCACAGAAGCACTGCCTGCCCTGGAATGGTCAGTAAAATCACTTCTATTTTATCCGAGCTTGGTTATCTTTTTTAAAACTATTTCTTGTTTTAATTGTAATATATGATCTATAACCTACTTATAGTTGGTTCCCGCCCCCCCCCCCCCCCATTGAAAATAACCACATGATTTATTTTATGATTTTACTTAATAGATATTACACATATTGACAAAATATATGATTAAGTTGGCCAAAAAATAAATTTTTGTGCAAACCGTTTGGTTGTGAGGCACAGGAAGGGGCGGATTAACTATAAAGTTATTTATAGTCTGGCCTGATGTTCTATATGCCAAAACATGTATATTGCACGTATTATCATTGTAGGTATGGTGTGTCATTGAATTGCTGCTGTCTTGGTCTTTGAAGAAATAAAACAAAAATGGTGAGAAGATAAGCTATAGTTTTACTTCGGAAAATTGGACCTCGACGTTAATCGGAACTGCCTCGGCCAATTCCGCGAAATTCCGTGGAATCAGACCACGGATGTACATCGAGGATCTACTTTGATAACGCGGGTGATAACGTGACGCTGACGTTATATAACGTGGCGCTGACGTCACAGAAACCTTTATTAACACAATAACAAGCGTGATTGCAGCAAAACAAGCGGCTTAAATGAAGTTTAAGTTTTTTCAAGCGATATTTTATTGAAAAAACATAAACTTCATTTATTCTGCTGATTAAACTTTTCGGATATTCAGAATAATCGATTTTAATAGAGCTGAACCCACATGCTACAGAACTAATTTTCCATACGTCAGTTCCGACTAATGGAGCTTTTTGGTACATAGTACTACGCGTAATGCTCCTTACATATACCCGAGCCATGATTCGATTTTCAAATTGTGGCGGACTTTCCCGAATGTCTCGACGTGAGAAATCTGACCTTGTTGCCCGCAAATATAAAAAGGGGACAGACCAGCCGTCTGATCAGTGCCTTTGTTATCCGCTATCTGGTACACAGTAACTAAACTCGCTTATAGTTGACCTAGTCTCTGTAGCTGAGCACACTGGTTTGTGTCTTTCTTGGTCAGAAACTGCGAAGACATGTTTCAATGGCGAGGCCTAATTATAATAGAGGAAAGAACCCTATGTGTATATTTTAAAACCATATATAAAAAACATAGTGTCAAGGGCGAAATACTAGCTAACACCATAAGGGAAGGTCAGCATGGATACTGGCTTGGTTTAGAAACTTCAAATGGTGTTCAGTCAGTAGCTTACAATCATATAATACTTAAGCGACTAGCAAAGGCTCTGTACAGACTGCGTGTATGCGCAGGCTAATCTGAGGCTTTGCTGGCCGCACATAACAAATTGTTGGAAATCTCATGCACTGGTTCATTAATTTATTTAAATAAACTTTCATGTTGGAAATTACTTGTCAGGTTCACTAGTGTAGGATCATATCCAATCATATTTCCCTAAGTAAACAGAGTAGAGTCTGATCCTGCATGATCTGGGTCTGCTCTCTTTTCAAAAAATTCAAAAGGCGCCTCTATGAGTTAAATTGTTAATCTGTACTCCATGTACATTCTGTCGCTCCTAACTAACAACAGCCCTTCTTGAACCAATGGAAGGAAGACACTGACTATAGAAAATGTATTGCATGATTAATCTCCACGAACGAACGGTCAGCATGGAGTGCACTAGAATCTGGGACTCCTTTCACCTTTTCCCATGTGGTATCCTGGGTCAAGTGTGGTACTTGATTGTACCGATTCCTGATCCTTGCCCCATTTCTTACTTTTACTAACATGTATGTAAGCGACAATGTATTAGACAGATAGAAACTTTTAATAAAAAGCTGAGCTATGTAAAAACATCTGATATTGATGGGTTACTCAGGTACGACACATTTCATTACGCTTCATTTATATCATGGTATTATTCTATTATTGATAGCATCAGAATCAGAAGCTTTGCCAGTTTGAAGAGAGTCTAGGACTGATTCCACTTCATAAGCTATTACAGATATCGAATCTACGACGATCTCTAGAACATCTAGATCTGTAGAAAGATTAGCAATGCTGTCATCTAGTGATCATTGTTTTTAGGTGACATATTTATTAAAAGCATTGGCCGTACCTGCATTTACAGAAATATGTAGCCATTCACGTTGCGGTGAGGGAAAATGAGGCTTGATAAGGTTTCATAAACTTAAACTGGCTGCTATTTTCAGCTTACCTGAGCAGAAGGCTCATAGGGAGCTTATAGTATACCAGTCACTCTGGCCTCCGTCCGTCCTTCATCATTTTCAAAAATCATCTCTTCTGAAAACATTAAACCAATTAAACTTAAAATTCATATTGAGACTCTTCAGGACGCGTGAACGAAAGTTTGTTCAAATGGTTCTGGTCACATAACCAAGATGGCCGCCACACGCTCATTTATGGTTAAAAAACTTTAAAATCTTCATCTCCAGAACCAGAAGACTGATGCCCTTTGGACTTGGTATGTAGCATTGAGGATGTGGGGCCTACTAAGTTTGGTCAAATGATGTTCCTAGAATAACCTCGACCTACTTAACGTCAAGATCAAAATTTGCTTCCTTTTGCATCTAAATGGGAAAAGTTTTGAAAAGGTTGATTTTTTTTAAAACTGTACAAGCCTTAGTCATAATTCCCACTTGATATGTTTAACCTAATGAGACTATGGCTATAAATCAGTTCCATCGGTCAAAGTTGACCTCTGAACTTTCAGCTTAGGTTAGTCATACTTTATGACAAAGTCGAATTTAATTCCTAATGCATTTATATGAGAAAAAAATCTTTAAATGTTCATTTTTCTATTACAATTAAGCTGAAATCATAATACTTGCGAGAAATGTTTAACCTAATGAGACAACGATTTTTATAAGTACCAAATGTCAAGCTGACCTGTGACCTTTTAATTAAGACCACTCATTGGACTGTCATAAACCTATCTAAACATTTTTTTCTCAGAAATCACTGGGCTGTTTTGAGAACCCCCTTTGATTGTTTTAGGTCACTTGACCAAATGGCTGCAACACACATATATGGTAAAACAAAATACGTTTCATTATAAGCCGTAGTTGACCTTGACCTATTTTAACATTATTAAGGAGAACAGATGAACGCTTCAGGACCTTCAGGTCATCTAGTTTGTGTCTGTTAATGAGGACCATATCAAGAATATAATGCCTAAACTTCATTAAATGCCTTATGAGTCGCGTTTTTTTGCTAATTCTTGTTGGCATACTACTCAGTTGTCTATACTTTTCACTTATTGCCTCACTGCAATTAAAAATTCATATGATAAAATATTGTGGAATGGTAAAAGTGTATTTTGGTCAATAACCAATTCTCGCTAGATGATTTATAATTTAAAGTATAGAAGGTTTATAGCATCTAGTTTGTCTACATATGATTTCTCTTCTCTCTATACTACATAACCGCATACTCAAATAAAACACAATTACTGAATTAATTCAATAAATTTTTAACAGAGAGTGCTCACTAAGCTTGGTTTGTAATGATAAAATGACTTTTTTACTTCGGAACAAACTAAATGATATAATCTGTTGTCATGTCAAAATGTTATCGATGCGATCCATTATATTTTGATAGATACTTTTTTAGATTTGGCTTAGAAAATGTATATGTTCTGCGCAAAGTAGGAATTGATACCATTCTAGAATGGCTCTGCGCAAAGTAAGAATCCCCACTTGGTTGCGCAAAGTAGGAATACTTACTTTGCGCAGAGCCATTCTAGAATGGTCTCTGCGCAAAGTAAGAATATGGACCAAGTAAGAATAGTTGTGGTTGTGTTCTATCCTTTATTAGGGCAACGGTTGAATCTCATTTTAAACCTTGTTGGGTGCTTGTTGGACTGAGATATTATTCTCTGGTCTGTTAAACGATATAAATGCACAGCACTGAACGACAATTGAAACCATATCAGGAGAGTAATGTTTACGTTTTTTCCTCATGAAGCATTGATTGAAAAGGTGTCCGTCTATTTGTTGACCTGGGATAACTTGAAAAGAATTTGAACCATTTTGTTTAGGATGACTGAAATGTTAACTGGTTCCAGAGGAAAACGTGACCAAACTATCTATTTACCGAACATGAGATTCTGTTTTTGCGTACCGTCTCGACATGACCATTTGAATTTTATTAGCAAATGAGACGTTATGGGAAGCAACAGTTCGAGCAAAGTTTGATATATGAGCCGCTACATAGATTTCCAACAATGTGGTATGTGTGACCAGCAAAGCCTCATATCAGCCTGCGCATATGCGCAATCTGATCAGAACCTTAGCTAGTCGCTTGCCTATTCTACGAGTTGAACATCATTAGGAATTACTAGGCTTAAAAGGAGGCTGCACCGGCTCATTTGAGTCTACAGTTGTCAAAAGGCCACACTGTTGGGAATCGCAGGTCGCGGCTCAATTATGATGTTGTTTTTTTTGTTTTGTTTTGTTTTTTGTTGTTGTTTTTCCCTGCTTCGTAAAACTACTAAAGTTTAGATCGTGGACCGCTTGCTTTTTGTATCTATGGTCTCTCCAACATGGAAACTAGAGTATGCCTAACACAAATCTAACTGCGTTTCCGCATACATGCTACAAATGTAGGTAGGAAAATCGTTTAACTTGAAAATATTGCGTTTGCAAAAAGCCTATGTTTCTGAGATAGCAATAGTGACATATAAACCGGCACACTCAGCGGAAACGCACCTATTTTTGTTTTAGTTATAAAGAATAAAAAACAAGACATATTTGATATTTCTCTCTTTAATAGAACATAAATATTTGGGCCTGCAGACGAGATTTTGGTACTTATTACATCATTGAGCTATAAAGGCTACGACGAGTCTGTACATACGCACAGACTCGCCTTCGCATTCTATGTTCGTAACTCCAAAGTATAGAGTATGGGTGTTGATGAAGTCTCAGACTAAGATGAAGACTTCTAGATCAGTTAAATACATCCGCAATGTTGTTAAATAGAGGTATTTGCGCATATGTGATAATATTAAAAAATCTCGTCTGCTTGCTCATGAAAATATATGTTCATTTAGAAGCGCACTCTGATTGACAACCAACGGCCGACGAGAAACAATCGCACAAATCTAACTGAATTTAAATTCCTATTAGCAAAGATCCCATATGAGATCAACGAACGCTGCTGACTTTCTTTTATTTATTTATTTTTTATATAAATTTCCAAAGATCTGTCTGCATTAAACACTACCCAGGCCGAGTACCGAAAGCTCAAGAACAGACTGCACATGCGTGCATACTAGTTCAAGAACACTTACAGGGAAATAACTAACAACAATCGGGCAAATAATGTTTGTGGACAAAAATATGTACTGAAAAGAGAGCATTCCAAATCCGACTCTACTTACATAAGCAAATAAAGTTATCAACTATGTGCAGCAGACGACTTAAGCAGGCACCATTTGGAAGAACATATAGGCAGGAAATTAGGTGCATAGACCCACTTGATGGCTGTGCATGCATGATTACTTCACGCATGTTAAATGCATTACGGTATCTGCCGCATTTATGTTTATATGAACAGCGAAGACACGCAGGAAGAATACAGAGACCAAAATATAGTGGATGACTGCGCTAACATGTTTTACAAGAAATCTAATCAATAGGGACGATGTGAAAGCGCCAGGTCATTCAGTTTATGACATGTATGCGTGACTGAGATATATCCTTATGCAATGACCAGTTGCTGTAGATAGCTTATGCCACCGGCAAAATCTCTAATCGCCGACGACGGCCTTGTGTAAGCAGTGTGAACTCTGAGCAGACTGTTCCTGATCATTTTGATATACGATGTTGAATGTTGAATGTTGCATATCAAACACCTGCTCCAAAAATGCTACACATATAGCATTTACATACGCACTATTCATTTGTTTGATTTGAGGCTTAACGTCATGTCAACAATTATTCAGTAATGTCGGGACGCCGCTATTTCCCGTGTAGAACCTAGCTGTTCTGGGCAACATCGCACTGTCGGTGGGATTCGAACTTACGACACTCCTTTGTGATCGCCATCCTGCATCATACCGACTGAGCTACGATGCTAACAATTAAATACTATTTTAACTTATGGACGATATATTAGGGTAATATGCCCATTTTTGTTTTGTTTGAGATAAATCTTAACGTACCAGTTAACATTTTTCAGTCAAATCAGAACTCCACTGATTCCTGGATAAAACAAGTCACTACCAGACAACGCATTACTGACTGAGCTACGGTGTTGTCCGTCTTTTGTCAAACAAAGATCGTAGGACATAGGGAGAAATGAAGCACTACTTAATTTCTTGTTCACCGACTGGAGGAGCCGGGATCGAACCTGTGAACTCAAACACGCGGGGTCGAACTTGATGCTCATGGAAAATGGCTTGTTATCGCTTGTTATCGTTGATATCTTCAATTCAGGGTATACCTCCGTGATTGAAATACGTTCCGCTTTTCCTTCCCTTTTGTAAAATAAATCAAGCATATAAATGAGCATAAAAATGAGCATACGTGCATTCTCACCAGACCATCTCAACTTCGCACATGTACAATTTTGACATATTCTCACCTGGTCCGAATCATTCTTACTTTGCGCAGGGCATCTACCTAATCGATAAAATTAAAAAGATCCCTTGCGCAATTCTAGAATGGTCCGATACCATTCTAGAATTGCGCAACCAAGTAGGAATTCTTACTTTGCGCAGAGTCATTCTAGAATGGTATCAATTCCTACTTTGCGCAGAACATATATACCAATGGTAGGTATTCTAATGGCTACTAAGGACCTCCAACTGATAATGGGGATCACAGTGTATAACTGCCTCTTATTTTGAAAACAAAGTTTGGGCAATGCTTCCGTCTTTATCTATAAGCACGCTGATAGTGTCTTTTTTACGATATTGCATAAATTTTCTATTTCAGTAAGTGTACCAAATATCTTTGTCTTGATCCACATCTGAATTAAGGGTGAGGTTGGCACCGTGAAATCGGCATAAGCCCTCGAGTAAAATATTCTTACTGAACCTTCCAAGGCGGTACCTCTTTTGTGGATTATCTATGTTTTTATTCTGTCTTGTGTTTGTTATGCCCTTGTGCGCGTCTGTTTATTTGTGATAAGTAAGGGGTCTTTCATGCAAACCAAACATCTATGTGTCTAGATCCACATTTGACCTAAGGGTAATGCTGGTGCATCGTTAAACCGGTTTAAGCCCTCAAGTAAAATAATTTGTCTGACCGTTCCAATGCGATTGTCTTTTTGTTGATCATTTACGTTATTTCTGTCTTGTTCTGTTATGCTTTCATGCACGTCTGTTTGTTGATACCTTGTGGTCACCTACTGGGAACGGGCTGATCTCTTGGCTCTCGTTTGTGATGTCTAATTGTGACGTTGTCACTTTCCCATTGGTATACTAGGTCAGGTGTGGTGCTTGTGTGTATCGATTCCTGATATTTGCCGTCTTTCTTACTTTGTGGTCACCTGCTGGGAAAGGGCTGACCTCTTGGCTCTCGTTTGTGGTGTCTAACTGAGAGTTTGTCACCCTTACCAACGAAATATCACATGATGTGCAATGTCTACACTGATGTAGGTGGTATAAAATAGTTATACCATGTTTGTCCGCCTGTACGTAAGATAATCCACTTACTAAAGCTCGTGGATTATCTCCAAGTACAGGCGGACAACTCATGGTATAACTATTACCTAGTACGTGATAGATTATTTTAGGTTACTGTATTATTATGAATTATAAATGAAATCACGGAAGGTGTGAAACCAATATCAGTATAGTTCTTATCCTCTTAGTTGTATGCAAACAGCAACAGTGCAGACCAGCTTGCGTAACCACACAATCTGATCTGGGCCTTTACTAATCTGATATGTTTCCAATTTTAACATAACACAGTTAAATGCCAAATACAAGTAGACTACTGGTGAAAATTACAAGAGCGCATAACCACAGTCTAAGTAACTGTATTGTTCGACAACAACTACAATATGTCATACATATATGCCATTGCCCAGTTATTAACTCTTAGGAAAATTATTACTATATTTTAACTCTAAGGGACTACACATGATGTATGAGTACAATAAAGATGCAGACCTGCCTGCGCAATCACGCAGTCTGATCAGCACATTGGTTGTAACGATCTTGCACAGAAAAAAATCAAAACGATAATAATAGGGTATGCAACCTAGATTTGGATCTTGATTTTTGATTTCGGCAAGGCTGTCTTCGGGCTGCCTGAACTAATATCTCTATTCAAGCGTGAATGTGTGACACTGTTCAGGAACAGGGCCTCTGTTACACCTGAAGAATAATTAATGTCATTTGTATACAAGGGATGATCCAAAAGTACTGATCGTTACCATGTAGCTTTGTCCAGAGAAATTTTTGAGAGGCATACTATGCACCATTCAAAAGAACTAGTTTTTGCCTTTATAATGATGCTAATATTTTCTCTCTGTACTATTTCGTTTATAATTACAGCACATTATATATGGCCCACTCCATACCACTGGCCTGATTTCATGTTATAGAATTATAATAATATTTGGATCTTCATCTTTCAAGGATGGCATCTTTAAAACTACAAAATAAAACTGCATTGCATTTTTACCTTTTTGTTACTCATAATGTCCATTCAAATGTTAGAATGGCGACAGGTTGTGTCGATTCAATATTTAAAGCACAATGCGGAATTCTTATGACGTCCTTGTAATTGACAACTGCGTCATTTTGAATAATTTGAATTTTATTTTCGAGGAATAAAAACATGCCGAACCTAATATTGGCAAAATATTTAAAACCAATATTATTTTGATTACAAATATCTTAATCTTAATTGGAATATTGTAAATACGTTAATTTTTCACCAAACAAATGATTGATTCTAGATAAGAATTTTCAAAATTGTTATATTGTCCGACCAGCTAACAGAGACTGGTCGTGTCAGACAGAGCGCTGTCATTTATTGTCAAATTAGACTAGTCTACAGTAAATTTGGTGTCATAGCCTGTTACGCTTGATTCGTGCAACCAACAGAAGCGCAGACGACAAGAGTGACCAACTTCATACTTATCTTATTTATGCTGCTGGAGACTTGCTGCATTTAATTTTCCATGATATTTATGTTGGAAAAATCTTGGGGGGGGGGGGGGGGGGGTAGGAGTACGTTTGTTTGCACTTTCTTCAAAGTATGTTTCTATGGCAAAATTGGTTTGATTTTTAAGCCTGTTACAGTAATAAAAATCAGCAATAATAATTCAGCGGGACAAGGATTAAGTATCTGGACCATTAGAAGAGGGCATGCACACATTAGATTGGGTCTAATCGCATATATCCACAAAAGCCTCAAAAATCGCCCATTCTAGCATGTCCAGAGGGACTACTTGTCTAAAAAGTGTTCGGAGCGTTCTTCAACTTTCATACTTTGTAGATGCGAGAAGCAAAAGCTCTAGTGAGGTTGTGCGCACGTGCAGGCTTTTCGGAGCCTTCGCCACACGCATTGTAATAAGAACCATCATCTCGTGTGCTGACCAATTTATAGGACAAATTAAGTGTGATTAAAATTTCATTGTGGACCATTATTTTATGATAATTTGAATTGTTGAAATTTCGAACATTATCTCACATATCTGGACTGGTCAGTCTCCTTGTAATCCAAATGCCCTTTTCTCTCAATAGAGCTCAACACTACTTCATGTATTTTGGTGTTAAGCTTTTTGCAGGTGAATAAATACACTGTCTTACCGATTTTTATATGGAAATGGACACGGGTGTGTCTTTGCTAAGAACCGCCCAGTCTCTCTTAACTGGTCGAAGTATATTGGTTTCAGATGGATGCTTTGTGCTCAGTTTAATTCCATATTGCATCATTTTAGTGCACTTTTTGACAATTGATTGGGTTTTATTTAGATATACACATGCAAATTTGTGTAGTACTGACCTAATTTGTGGACTTGTTTTAATTTTCCTATGTGGGTTACTATCAGTCTACGACGATACCAACTGTTCATAATTGCTTGAGACAAGTCAGTTCATCTTTGTTTGCCTAAAACATATTTACCTTTAATACAGCTGTTGTTACGGCAGTAGGGGCCAGTCAAAACTTCAAGCGGTCCAAAATTTGATTATAGCTGACAGTTGCATAGCCATACATTCAAGGGCCAAGGAAACACAAATCATATAGAAAGTTCGCCATATAGAAAGAACATATTGGCTTACGGATGAACATTGAGCAGCCATTAAAATGAATTGCTAAGACTACTCTTGTCTGAATTGTGAGGTCTCTAATATTCACAGTCTGCTTGATAGGTTAGTGCGTTGAGGGTATGGCTGTTTTGGGGTAGATTTCCGGTCGCTCCTTCAAGTTACATAAAACTTGACAGAGCGGTATATAGACAAAGAATATATTATAACTTGGTAAAATTTTCAGGCATGTTGCATTGCTGGTTACAGAATTACAACGCCAGGATCAGAACTTTCGGATCATCCCTTGTACTTGTCTCTGCAATTTATGTGTAACGTGATCTATTCCTTTCTGGACAACATTTAAAAAAACAAACTTATGAGGATATATTTGCCCAAAACAACTTTTGGGGATACTCTAGAGGGAAATCTCTAAAAGGAGATTAACCCCCAATAGTTACCTCAAAAAATCAGTATTTGGAGAAAGGCATAGAAATCCAAATGCTTAATTACCGAACAATACTGTTACCAAGTTAATGTAACAACCTGACCCGCCCGAAGTCATTTGTCAAAAATTGCCTAAATTACCATTTACAATCATTATCTCACTAATCTCAAAATTGTATTTGAACTAAAAATTTTGACTCTTCATGCTTTACAACGAGAAAAAGAAAGTATTTTTTAGAGTGGCCGTTTTAAATAGATTTTACTGTATTTACTGCTTTACAAATTCGCGACTATGGCATGACCTACATTAGCCATTTCTCGAGGGTTTTATTTTCGCGAAACTGATAAGTTTTCGCGAAAATAAAACCCTCGCGAATATTTCGGAATGTGCAGTACATGTATTAGGTTAAAAATGTCCATCAGTGTAAACACATGGTTTTGGTGCCAAAAAACCCGTCTCATTGAGACTTTTTTGAGTACCCAAAACATATGTATTGGCTGAGAAATAAAAAGACAACTTTCAATACACTCCCTTATCTGGAAGCATGAAAGTAGTAAATCCTTCTTAAAATATCGTGAAGTGTGCCCTGTTGGTAATACAGTAAAACCTGTGTTAAACGACCACTTTCAAAAAGATCAACAATTGGTTTTCAAGATTAATGATCGCTTGATGCAGGTCGAAAGCATTGCAGAATGCTTTCAAAAGTATTGCAGAATGCTCCAATGGGAGCATTCTGCAACACTTTCGACCTTCATTAAGCTACCATTTGTCATAAAGATCTTTGCTGTGTCTATTTTGATTTGCCGATTGACACATGTTTTACCGTACTTTGTCACATTTGTTCACCTATTATACATACTGTTATATTACAGATTCGCTGGGCGAAAATTATATCTGCGAGAAAAGTAGCCGTTTGCGTCTGCATCCTATTAGCAGGGTACTCATTCATATCTTCGCTAAAATTTGTTGACTCAGATAGTGTATGGAGCATGCCACAAGAGATCTCAAAAAAGATGTTTAACATTTCACACCGAGGAGAAAGTGACATAAAGACAATGTTTAAGACATTTTTGATTGACACACCAACATGCAGGATTCGACAAGTTCATCCTTTCGACGAAAGTATAGCTCATATAGTTAATAGAGTGAAACCATTTAAATGTCCGTCTATAGTACCGCTGACTTACGACATCAAGGATGAACTGCATATAAACTGGACCGCTTCTAAGCTACCTCCATACAATGGAACTGTTTCTTTCTGTAGATACACACCTGTTTATCAACCAAAATATAAACATACACATACAAACTATGTTAGATATCTAAAAGAAAGCAGACCTTTCTATACTTCTGTAAAATTGAATGATGATTTTGTGAAAGTGAAATGCTACAATAATGATAAACAAGTTATGTATGTGAACTTCCACGCATTTATTCCAAGAAATATAAGTCTGGACTCTTTGTGTAATGATAGATATAACAAGCATGTGTCTGAGAACAATATTTCTGAACGCTTAAATGTAATTATATTAGGCATTGATACTGTTTCTCGAAATACATTCCTGCGACAAATGAATCAAACACATGAATACATAGAAGATATATTAGGAGCCACTGAAATGGCTGGCTACAATAAGGTTGGTCTCAGCACGTTTGCCAACTTAGTACCACTGCTCCTTGGTAAGCATACCCATGAACTACAGTGGAATACATCGATGTCATTTGATCGATTTAACTTCATATGGGATCAGTTTTCAAAGAAAGGTTACAAAACTCTTTTCTCTGAAGATCGGACGAAAATAGGTACTTTTACGATGAATAAAAAGGGGTTTACAAAACCACCGACTGACAACTATGACCGGCCTTTTTTGATTGCGATGGAAAAAGAGAAAGAGTTGTGGTTCGAATACAATAACTGTTATCTTAATAAACTTCCTTCAGAACTTAGGTTAGCATACTTACATAAATTCATAAATGCTAACAGAAATACTCAATATTTTGCCTTAACCTGGATAGTTTCACTCGCCCATGATAATTTCAATGGCCCGGTGACAGCTGATAATCAGTTCTATAGATTTTTTCAACAGTTATACGAAGAATCGATGTTAAATGATACAGTTCTTTTTTTCCTTAGTGACCATGGCATACGATTTGGTGTGCATGGCTTCAGGCAAACTGATATCGGTAGATATGAAGTGGCTTCCTTTTATGTATGTGTACGTCCCTAGATGGCTTAGGAATAAGTACCCTCACATAGAAAGAAGTCTTCAAATAAATAAGAATCGTCTATCAACTCCATTTGATGTCCATGAAACTTTGAAAGAAATACTCTATTTCAATGGTCAATTTCAACCAACTGATCAAACTGCACGTGGTGTAAGTTTGTTCAGATCCATTCCAGCGGACAGGACATGTGCTAGTGCCGGCATACCTGATATTTACTGCTCTTGCCTAGAGAGGCAGCCTATATTACTCACAGATCCTCTCGTAGCTAACACCAGTAAAATAATGCTTAAGAAAATTCAGCATCTGCTCAAACCACATTCTGAGATCTGTGAAAGACTGACACTGAGAACAGTAGATGCAGCAGTCTATCTAATTGAATCACAAAATAACAACCAAACAGATAATACACCCAAAACCAAAGCCAAAGCTTCTCTATTGCAAGTCAGCATAACTGTAACACCAGGCGAAGGAAAATTTGATGCACTATTTGATATCAGGAAAAACGATGTTCAGTTAGAAAGCGATATAAACAGAGTTAATGCGTATGGCAACCAGTCATACTGTATCAAAGATTTCGTAATGAAAAACTACTGTGTATGTAAAAAATAACTGAGCCGTGGCATGAGATTTCCAACAATGTAGCATTTTGACATGTGTATACTCAGACAAGCCTGTGCAGCCTCCTTTTAAGCTTAGAAACTCTAAATTGTGTTCAGTCAGTAGCTTAACAAGCATAGAATACTCAAGCGACTTGCAAAGGCTCTGATCAGACTGCGCGTATGCGAAGGCTGATCTGAGGCATTGCTGGTCGCACATACCACATTGTTTGAAATCTCATGCACTGTCCCAATTTATACTTCAACTAAGAGACCAGCTTCTGTAATGAATAGACTACTTACTAGAATAGTTTTCATGAAATGTTGAAGAAATCTAGCAATAGCTAACTTTATCAGGTAGCATAAAATTGGGCTGAATCATTGGTGTATTTCAACAACACAATCACCAATGGTCTGTTTTGAGACGGTTTTATTTCATATAGAATCACTTTGAGGGATGAAAACAACATATAGGTCGATAGTGTACAGAGCGATAAGAACTCTGAAAGCAATACATGTTTTGAACTGAGTCTGTTTGAAAATAAATCACATTTGAATTCGGAAAAGCAATGACTTGAACGCATACAGTGAGCCACTTTAGTTACGCACCACTTATAAAATGTATAATTACTCGGAAAGGAAATGTGATATTTTTATTATGAGACTACCAACGTAAAGCGCATCTATATTTGCATTAGCCATTGAAATTTCATTGTAATCAGATCAGAAACGAAGGAGAAAATGGATTTTTAAGTGCACTACCCTCAAAACACCATTTCACATTGCATTATCTCGAATGAAACGCAGACCACATTGCACTTTTTTACGGGTCGACCTTTCTGCTATGCCAGATATAAGAGCCGATTTATTCTTGGCAATATTGAAGACTGGAATGTGATTGTTAACTATATAGTTTTTTTTAATGTTTTACTATTTTGGTTTCCAGCTGACCAAGATTTGAAAAAAGTTGGTTTAAGTACTTTTTTTAAGTTAGTTAAAATTTCGTATGATTCTGAGTACACTAGTTATCAAAACACTTCTTTTCTAATTTCATTTTAAACAACCATGTATCCGCCGTTTAGTTTCGTAAAATAAATAATGGATTTATTGGCGTCATGGTGTTGACGTTAGTGATGACGTCACTACTACCAAGGCTATAAGACGTGTCAATGATAAGATGTTTTAGTGTTTTCATACTTCTATGTCAACAAGTGACTCATTACGAAATAATTTGCGAAGAAAACCCAGTTTGATTATTGTAACTGACGTTAAAATGACGTTAAAACGAGCATTTCTTCTAAAAGTAACGGTGTTACTAAATTCAACGACCAAAAAAAGGGGTTTTACTTGAAAAAATAAATTGTTTTTGGTGTTTTTCTGTCACAACGATCACCATAGATAATGCCTAGCACAAAACAAAAAAAATATAGACGTTCCGCTTGCACGTGCATTTTTCAAAATTTGTCAAAATTGCCTTTGAGTAGCAGAATGATTCGCATGAGTGATTCCAATAAATTTTTTACGATGTTATCAAACAGATAAAATGTCAATTAAGAAATTATCAAAGAGAATGTTCGATTCCAGCATTTTTGTAAAAAAAATGTGGGCCCTGAAAAAATGGTGCGTAACTAAAGTGGCTCACTGTATTTCGAATTCATCAGTTAATATTTATATGTATTTTTTTCCTTGATTCATAACCACCGCTGCAATGTATAACCTCTCTTTGAAATGTACTTGTCAAATGGTGCCATGTTTGTTGGTAGCATTCAGTTCGGAGGTAAGTTGCATAGCTGTCGGAGGGCTGGCATGTGTATGTTAGCATTTAGTTCAGAGAATAGCAAATGGATTAAGCTCATTAAACAATCTCTCGCATACGGAAACAAACATTAAATACTAAAACACTTTCAAAAACAAGTGATTGGATTGGCGAGGAGTTTATCAAAGGAGAAACAAGCTTATGTATTGCAATTTGTTGGAGTTTTTTTCAACATTAAACAGGTGTTTTTTTCATTAGTTTGTTTTGTTTCATTGATATATGGCATGGTATTAACTACCATATCTATTTGACCTTTTGCACCACATTAAGGAAACAATCTCACAATGGTCTTTCAGTTCATACACAGGCACCAGAAAACATATCCGTTTCATTAATCTAATGTATAAGTCACGAAAAAAATGGCGAAAAGTTGTAGGTACATTCGATTGTAAATCAACACAAAAAGCTAAGGTTTTCAATTATGCCAATACGCTTACGTACCCTACAAATTATGATGGATTTTATTTAGAATATCTAGAAATGTCCCCCCCCCCTGAGGTATACAGGAGAAATGCAACATCTAGTATGACTTGTCAGTGTTTATTTCACTACCCTGCCATTAAATATCGTTTACAGCTGAATCAAGTTACCTACATATGCTAGTTTCATTATGTGATCATGGGACTGTAAAAATAATTGACCATCATATATGTTTGCTTGAGAAACAATTGAATTTTATGAAGATATTGTTGATTTATTGCTACAAAGACAATGGCAACAATCTTATGACAACGAAAAAAACAACGAAATACCAATGCTCAAATCTACAATAATTAACAGGCTAGTATGTATGGTGATGGTAGGGATATGTGGTTGCTAGGAACAGATGGTAAAATAATTTAAAAATCCATGCAGTTTTCACTTGTAATAAAGAACAACCAAAATCAGACACTTAGTGTTTTGATATTTAACGTACATCCAAATTTCACTGCACTGGCTATGGAATAGAATGTTAATAGCTCATAGCTCTGAACAATAACCTATATTAAATAATATACAGTTATTTCAAGCATGTTGTTGTATTGTCAAAACTATTACACTGAGGTCGCATGGACGACTTGATTCACTATTGCATGAGGTCAAAGGCCAAGTACAATAGTGCATCAGGTCGTCCATCGTACCGAGGGGTAATAGTTTGTCTATACTATAAACAGACATGAAATAACTGTTTATTACCCAACCCATTTGATTAAATACTTGGCAGCGCTTCTTGCATGGAGTTGCTGTAGACGATACGGTTTTGTTGCAAAACAGATAATTTCACCAAATCTGCTCTATTTTAGTCTGAAAATGTTCCGCTCGTTCTAACTAAGAAACGAGTACCACACACTTTATGTTTCTGACCATAAACAACAGAGATATTGGAGTTTAAAATTGCCAAACCATGCCTTATTTTCACCATTGTTGTATAAGGTCTCCTTTCTCATAAACGAACCGTACACGCGTCGTTGTTGCGCATGTCGATAAACGTCTGTGTGTTTTTAACAGGGAAGCAGGAAACCAGGCCATTGGATAGTGACAGTCAATAGTCGATAATATTGACTGGTCAATAGTTCAGTGACTCATGACATAGTAAAAATAGACAAATACTCCATATAAAGACGGTTGGGTAATAGTACGTAATAAAGACTACTGCTCTGAACTAGCACAAATTCTTTCTACTTACAAAACATCTACTAATGAATGCGGCGAGGAGGTTTTGGTATATCTTGCTATAGGTTTCCAAATTAGAATACTGTAAATTTGGAAATTTTCGCGAGAATTTTATTTTCGTGAATAGCTATGGTACAAATTCGCCATAGGGCATGATTTACCTAAATTAGTAAATAACAGGGTGGTTTCTTCATTTTGGGAGGATTTGTCACAGCAAAGTAACGAGAAAAAAAATCTTTGCGAAAATTTCCAAATTTACAGTTACTTGAATGTACCCCCTTGACAAGCAGCTTCACCACCTCCCCATAAAATAAGCTGATGAACAGACCCTCCGCCTTGAATTGCACAAGTATATAATTTTTTGTTATTACCATATGTCAGTATGAGCGTTAAAAGGAGTCCTTCGCGCGCATAATAGACTAAGGGCCCACTGTACCCTAGGTCCCCCTTAGTGGTATTTTATGACACCTATATCACTGTAAAGCTTACTATCTCTCGCATGGTATGCCACTTGTTGGTTGAAAAATGGATTCTGGATAAGCCTACTATATGCTTATGATTATCTGCCCCTGATTCCCAAATATTTCATTTTTGTACATTTACATATATGGGAATATGGAGTCCAAATTTACAAATTCTGAAACCACATAGCTTAAAATTAATATATCTTGTGTTAATTCATATATTGTAATAAAAAAGGATAACTCTCATTTGAAAACTATAAGGTTTTTGCCCCTTGTAACTGTAAAAATAGCCAATTAAGCCTTAATGTACATTCAACAAACTATTTTTTCTAATATATATATAACAAAAAGCAATGCATATAGCTATCTATATAGATGGTTTTTACAAAGGATAACACTTACTTAACATATCTATGATTTCTGCTTGCTTTAAAAGCAGTGTTCTTGATGGGAAACCATGCATCACACTAGTGGTGGTACTCCGACTAAAAAAATTCAAATCACATCAGTCGCAGTTTCCGAGTCAACATATGAGACGACAGTGGAAGTCCTTGGAACTGATATTATAACAGATATATGGAGCCCTCCATTGTAGTTTAAAGTTTATGATTTAAATAATAAATTTAAATTCCTATCTTTACGAACTTGAAGGAGAAAGAAAATGTCCTGTAAGATTGTGTAAACAGCGCAGTGATTTTGCATTTATTAATATTTCATAAAATAAACCTACGTGTAGGAGGTTTTGTAACGTGTACAATACTTCTTATTATAATTATCATTAAATATTAAAGCGAGCTGTTAACATAGTATTCTTGGTATTAGAAAAAATCTACGAAAGCTCATTTGGGTCACATTTGCTTGCAGGTAGCTGGCTAGCTGCATGAATAGAAGATCTCACACTTGGCCTCCAGGTTATAAAACTTGAGTACAGTCTCAACAACAAAACTAGAAATTGTGTTTATGAAACACTATGCCCCCAACCATTAGCTTGTCCACCATCCTTTTCACCAGGTAATCTATTTACCATCCTCCTTCAGCTGACCAAATCTGAGGCTACTTGCTTTAATAATTTTTGAGATATCTTTATCGGAAGTTTCCGACTTCCAAATTTGCAAAGGACATTAATTCAAAAAAAATGCAAAGGCGATATCTAAATAAAGAGAAATATATTTTTTTAATTTTCACCAGGTAATCTACTCAATACCCTTTATCAGCTGTCCAACTTTGGAGCTCCTAGCTGTAACGGTTTTTGAGATATCAAACTTTCTATGTAAACATTTGCAAAGGGCAATGACTCAAAAAAAATATAATGATTTTTTTTCTTATTTTTACAAAGTAGTTTACTCATTATCCTCTTTAAGCTGACCAAGTTTGAAGCTCCTAGCTGTAACAATTTTGAGATATCAAGTTTTCTATGTCCAAATTTGCAAAGGGCAATAACTAAAAAACTGATTTTTGTTTTATTTTCACCAGGTAATTTACTCATTATCCTCTATAAGCTGATCAAGTTTGAAGCTCCTAGCTGTTATAGTTTTGGAAATATCCTGATTACAAAATTTCACTATGACCCTTTAAAAGGAGCCCAACTCCACAACGGGAGATAATCCAGATTTAAAAAAAGATACGGGTCAGTTATTTTTTGATGTTGAATCTATCTATTAAATTTCAAAACCCTATCTTAAACTTGTAACAGTCGGACGCATGCACTCACGGAAGCAAGGACGGACAAGCCCAAAGCAATTTGCCCCTTCAACTTTTTCAAAGTTGGGGGCATAAAAAGCGTAATGATTGGCAAGCTTATTTTGAGTTTGAGAATGAAGTCAATTTTATAACCTCAAGGCCTGATCTCTAGTTGTTCCTTTCTTGGAAATCGACTGCTGCATATTGAGCTTCCACTCATGACAGTCATTCTTTGTCAGTTGTTTTCATGTCTTCTTCTCCCCACCACCCCTGGCCTGTACCTTAAATCAGTACGTATATCACATGATGACAGAATGCACCAATAGAATGCTCCACATGTCCAAACCAGTTAAGCCATCTTTTCCTCTAAATGAGGTCGAATTCTTCAAGCTCGAGCTTTACCAGTAGTTCTCTTGACCTAACTGTGGCCACATCCTTAGGCATGATATTGAGGATATGTGTGATCATGACCCAGCTGTGTGCTGCAAGTGCTGAAGGTTCAACTTGGTCAACGGCCAAGTTTCACTGGCATTTAGGATGGTGCTCCATGCCTATGAGCTGTAAACATGGTCAAATTACTTGTAAGAGGGTGGCGTGAGGTTAGAACTGGCAGTAGTTCCCTGTACGTCTTCAAAGCCGTTTTGACACAAATACTGACTACCAGCTCACAGCCTCCGCCAACAGAAAGCATGTCACTCAGGTAATAGACGGAAACTAACATATCCAGCTTATCAAGCCCGACCTTAACAGCACTCTCGGTATGCCGTTAATAATTCCTCTGCGCCATGCACACCTATTAACAAAATTAATACGAGCAATAGATGGTGTTGTTGCCTACTCATGTAGCGATACATATAATCATCACATCAGTAACAAGCTTGTAGAGGCTCTTTTGAAATAAAACAATGCTGTTTTACTCGAAACGTTTATCATGAGCTGACTTTTACGTTTCTTGAGGCACATGTTACAGAGGAGCAGGTCATATGCATATTCATGGGTCCTCTCACCCTCAATATGTCATATATACAGTCGTCATGTACCTCTTCGTTACCTGAGCCTGTACTGCCCCGGTGGTCATTACACTCACCATATGGGATAAAGGATGCTGATGCTGGGAATTTTGCAGCCATGGCATATAGTCGGTCAGATAAGAGATCTTTACAGCATCCTTGTGACCGCATAGACAGGCTGGCAGAAAGCAAAACACGCGCAGCCTGACTAGGATCTTCACCAAGGTGATCCTGTTAGATACCTGCTTTAGCTCAAATAGCTACTCTATCCATTTCACAGCAGCATTACCTTTGCTTATTTCTCTAATCATGGTCTTCACTGTTTGCTTGCAGACCGTTTTTGTTCAAATTTGATTACAAATGAAAAAAAAACCCACCAACTAACAACTCTTAAACGGAAATGGATTGGTCCTATTGATAAAAGTGGCACATTCTATTCAGATTATATGGATAAAAGCAACATGTGTAGCATCTTCCTAAACCAAAGGTACTAGGTCCACTTCGTTCCTTATGGGTAAGGAACGACGAAGTGGACCTAGTACCATTGGCTCGTGAAGATGCATGTAGAATGAAATATGGCTTCTAAGAGAACACTCTTGTCGATGTTGGCGGTTGGTTGATAAAAATGTTCACTGAACATTTATATCAACCAGCCTTCAACACCAATAATATACTTGATTCACGAGGGTCATCCAATAAATAGCGGGAATTCCCTTATAATGCAAGAGTTAGTACCATTGAAACATCACAAATGCAGCCATCATGTGGTCTAACTTGTTGCACATGCATCGACATATCCAAAAGCTTGAAGGAAAGTGAAGTCGTCTGTTACTTAGCAACGATAACATGTTATTAAAGCTAACATGGTGGGATGACTCAAATGGTTGCCATATTTACTGGCATTTGCAGATCAATTCAAAATATGACCTATTTCATAAACTACAGCATAAAATAACTATTCTGTAAAGCTCCTTGATTTCTTTTGAAAAATGTTAAATTGGCAGGTACGTTTAGCATTAAAAAGCGACAAAATGCAAAACTATGGCTTCAGAAGTTGGGGTAGAGGGGTCATGGATTGGCCCTTAAACTATCATTGGTTGGTTTAAAAGTTTTAAATCACCCTTAAATTATTAGATATATCCTATATTTTAAAACAATATGTTTAAAATAAGAAAGAATGCATAGATCGGGAATCAATACAATCAAGTAAAACACCTAACCCAGGACACCATACAGGCAAACACGTATCGAGTGTGTCCCTTGCTGCCTAACAACATAAGAATGTAGAATGTAAAAAATCCAATTTTCCACAATTGTGTGGTTGCTAGGCAACCTTGACTAACTTGGACATGTTTTAATTGCCATATTTTATAGGAAGCGCCTGTTAACAGTTCACTGTCAATAGCCAAATCGTTAAAGTGGCTATTTACAGTCAACTGTCAATAGCCAAAAAACGTTGAAATGGCTAATAACAGTCAACTGTCAATAGCGAAAAAAACGTTAGAATTGATATTTACAGTCAACTGTCAATAGCAAAACGTTAAAATGAGTATTTACAGTCAACTGTCAATAGCGAAAAAAAACATTAAAATTGTAATTAACAGTCAACTGTAAATAGCAATTTTTACGTTGTTTTTTTTGGCTTAACTGTAAATAGTAATTTTAACGTTTTTTTAGCTATTTACAGATATATCAGATATTTCCAATGATGTTGACTTAAGATTCGTTTACTCGATGAACATTTTCAAATATATATGAAAGATTGAGTCGAAAATTTGTGTTTGTTCTATTTCAAGAACATTCTGTGTACGGTATGTGAGTCATGCACGTGATTTTTTGGATACGTGCTGCATGCCAAAAGCGAAGAAATACGCAAACCTGTGCATGTTCACAGACTCATCGTAGCCATTGCTGTTCTCACACAAGTAGAAAAGCCGAATATTTTCAAAGAAATGCACGAGTACTTAAAAGGCAATCTAACTTTTTTGCCGAATTAAGTTTTTTAAGATAACTGGTGATAATTTGTTTGGATAAGGTCATTCCATCGTTGAAAGTATAGGTTTGCAATCATACGTTATCCATTCCATATTTCAACTACATTGTCTCATACATGTATTCAAATCAAAGTTACTGGTTGTTTTACTCTAATTGTGATCTGGCTAGCTATGTTCTGTTTCGCTTCCTCGTGGTGACATGTGTTAATCTGCAATCTATATGATTGTAGCATTTCCTGGCCATCTTTAAGAGCGCAGACTTCTTAGTGTAGCAATTATTCCCTAGGTTTCTAAAAATGATGTCAGAGTATATAACCATATTAAATGAACGAGTCCATTTCATTTCTATTTGATTACCAAGTTTCGGCAAGCAATAAAAAGTAATGACGATTGCAACTAAATAGTTTTGTTTGTTTTTTGTTTGTTTGTTTGTTTTGATTCTTTACATTCCGGTCAACATTTTTTCAATTATATCGGGATGGGTCTTCCTTGTTTGAACCTGTACTAAGCAAGGATTAATGTGTCTTGCTCAAGGACACAACGCAGTGACGCCCGTGGGGCTCGAATCGGCAAGCCCTCGGTCTCGAATCCAGCATTCTACTACTGAGCCACTGCACTCGCTTCAACTAACATGTAATAACTACACTGAATGCATTTGAAATGGCCAACAGGGGTCTGAAAAAAGAGAATTGGTCAGCGGTATTTCTATACATCGTATATGACACCATTGAAAACATAGAGTTCATGTACCTGTACATTGAAACTGTAACCCATTGTCGAAATCATACCTCCGCGATGTAGAATGTGTAATATGAAATCTCTCTGAGAGAAGTGCGGTTGGTTTTAGATGGGGGCATCTATATCAAACCATTTAAGCTACTTGTGTACATTGTCATTTATTCAGTCTTTAAAGAACTTGAATGCGACAGCTGTACATTTGTGGCAAATCAACGTACGTATTGGATAAGTTAAAACATATGTGCTGCATATATTGCATGAACAAAAATGCATCAATTTTTCTGTGTTTGTTCTATTTTAAGTACATTCTGTGTACGGTATGTCACTTTCCCATTGGTATCCTGGGTCAGGTGTGGCACTTGATTATATCGATTCCTGATCTTTCCACCCTTACTTACTTTTATATACTTTGAAAAAATGCTTCACCAAAAGCCAAAATATGCAAAGATGTCAGTGCGCAAAAAATCATTATTTCAGCAAATAAATATATGATTAAATCATGTACACTTAGTATAACGTACACATTTTCTCTGTATCCTAAACAAATAACAAAACTGACCGTCATTAGCCAAACTACGTTAAAATGACTATTGACAGTCAACTGTAAATAGCCATTTTAACGATTTTGGGCTATACACAGTTGACTGTAAATAGCCATTTTAGAAGTATATAATTGAGAGAACAAATTGCAGAAACTAATTAGCATATTTTCTGTTGAACAAATTGCAGAAACTAATTAGCATATATACAGCTAGGTGAAATTCGTTCGTCATTTAGAATTTCTCAGGAGCATAATTTAAGCTTAAGAATGCGTTTCAAAACATTGTAGTAAATATACCCTCCGCTGACATTCTTTGCATTCATTTCATTCGAAAATGTGCATCTATAGCGTAAAAAATGATGCATTTTTATGTTTTTTTTATTAGTATATAAGTGGGCGAACGAATTGTGGATTTCTCTCATTAGCATATTTGCCACCCGCTGTTCTTTTATCATTCACCACTTACCACCCGCTGTTCTTTTGTCCTTCAGATAGACTCATTAGCATATATTAAATTTTAGATTTGTTAAACGCATATAAAATAGCTTGTATTTTTAGCAAACATTTATCAAGAATGCAGCCTGTGAAAAAAAAAAGTTCCAGTTACATTCTTCTTAGTGCGCTGCTATTATTGCAAAAATTCATGCGTTGTTCAGTGTGGCCATTGTTGTGCAGCTCTAATGTATCTAGGACAGAAAAACAATTGTCCGGATCCTGATGAAGGATCCTTTGATGACAGTGATTTTGACACTCACTTACTATTTTTGTAGCATATGTGACAGAGAATTGGAAAGGTTTAGCTAGTTTTCTGAAAGTAATAAAGAGGCAAAATGAGTCAATGAGGAGGCAACTGAGTCAAAGAGAAGTCAATGAGGAGGCAAAATGAGTCAATGATGGGGCAAATGAGCCAAAGAGGAGTTAATAAGGATGCAAAATGAGTCAATGAGGAGGCAAATGAGTCTGTTTTGTTGTCTTTGGTTGATTTAATGTTTTGACAATTTAATTTGTTAAAACATATTTTCAAAATGTTAAATTTAGGGGTACCTTCAAACAAAATTTGATGTGGACTTCAAATTATTTATATCCCTCTGCAGGACATGTTATTACAGGTAATTTAAATGTCATTCCTGACGCTAGAGTTCGCAATATCATTTCTAAAGGTCCTAAATATAGATTTCCCTCTAATATTGATTTCTCTAAATGTCGTAGAGAGATCGCTGCTTCTTTAAATGACTTTAGTAATCGTTGGTGCAAACGGGAAAATGTTGAACCTGATGCCTTGAAGGTATGGAAGATTAACATTTTTAAAATTATTGATACTCGTATTTCATTTTACTCTCGTAATACACATCTTTTGCCCCCTAAACCTAAATCTTCTTTTCGTCATCTTAAACGAGGTATCCAGGATTTTCATATGAACTATGTTTTGGTTCCAGCAGATAAAGCTGCTTACAATGTTGTAGTTGTTTGACGACTGTATTATATTAATACTCTTAAGCGTGAGCTTGTTGACACTAATGCCTATAAACTGCAGCCTTCTTTAAGTGAAAGGGTGATTGTTGATGGGCATGGTTGTCATACAGCCCTACATTTTGGTGTCAAAGCTAAAGAAAATCAAGACAAAGTTCCTACGTTGTACTGGTTACCGAAACTCCATAAAAAACCCTATAAAGCAAGATTTATTGCTAATTCTAGTTCTTGTACGACAACAGAACTTTCTAAATTGTTAACCTCGTGTCTTACAGCTGTTAAAAAACATGTAATCAAATATTGTGAAAAGGTATATGAGAGATCTGGTAAAAATCTATTTTGGTCTATTAAAAATTCAGGTGAAATTTTAGATAAACTAAAAGCTAGAGATTTCAATGCGACTAGTTTGTCTACTTATGATTTTTCTACTCTTTACACTACTTTACCTCATAATTTAATTAAAGATAAACTTATTGATCTTATTGAAAGAACCTTCCAGAGAGAAGGCTCTCCTTACCTTGCATGTAATGACAGAAATGCTTTTTTTACTTCAGAAAAACCTAAGAAATATCATGCATGGTCGTGTCAAAATGTATGTGATGCGCTGACCTTTTTGTTGGACAACATTTTTATTCGATTTGGCACCAAGCTCTATAGACAAGTAGTTGGGATTCCTATGGGCACTAATTGTGCTCCCCTGGTTGCAGATTTATTCCTGTTTTGTTATGAGAGGGACTTTATGATGTCTCTTTCTGATGATAAGCAGGCTGATGTAATTGATGCGTTTAACACTACTTCCAGATATTTGGACGATATTTTAAATATTAATAATGTTTATTTTGATACTATGGTTAGTCAAATATACCCTTCAGAGCTCCAACTTAATAAAGTCAATGCCTCTGATACCGAAGCCGCATTTTTAGACTTGCATTTGTCAATTTCTAATGATATTGTTTCTACCAAAATTTATGATAAACGTGACGACTTTGATTTTGAAATTGTCAATTTCCCATTTTTAGATGGTGATGTTCCTCGTTCTACATCCTATGGAGTCTATATCTCTCAACTCATTCGTTTTGCTAGAGCATCTAGCTATGTTGCTGACTTCAACACTCGCAATAAATTGTTAACTCAGAAACTTCTTAAACAAGGCTATCGGTATCATAAACTTCCCAAAACATTTTCTAAATTTTATAGATGATACTATGATTTGATTTCTAAATTCCAAGTTGGACTTAAATCTCTCTTGCGCCAAGGACTTTCGGAACCTGATTTCTATGGTGACTTGGTGTATAAATTGAAGAAGATTGTTGGCTCTAATAATTTTTCAGCGCAGTTCATTAAAATAATTTCTCATTATAAAAAGATTGGCTATAACATTAATGTATTGCAACAGACTGCATGCTTGGTAGTCAACCCAATCACGGTTGGCAACTGTGCTTTCCTCTTTAATTGCACGCAGGTGGGTCGGACTTCAGACTCTATGATGGTTCCGACTTAAAGACTTATCTATTGATGAGATGGTAGGGGCCTGATGCTTTGGCTGTTTGTCGGGCCCACCGGGGTTTACCTGTTGGATTTCTTTTGCTCCGGTATTCAGTTTAATTTACTGTTGAGTCCTTATCCTTGCTTTATCTCCTTGTTAAATCTTGATTTATATGTTTTAGGAGATGATGCATTGATAAGTTAGGGGTCTTTCATGCAAACCAAATATCTATGTGTCTTGATCCACATCTGAATTAAGGGTGAGGTTGGCGCCGTTAAACCGGTTTAAGCCCTCCAGTAAAATATTTTACTGACCGTTCCAAGGCGGTACTTCTTTTGTGGATCTTTTATGTTTTTGTTCTGTCTTGTGTTTGCTATGTCTGTGCGCGTCTGTTTATATGTGCTTTGTGGTCACCTGCTGGGAAAGGGCTGACCTCTTGGCTCTCGTTTGTGGTGTCTTCTGTGAGTTTGTCACTTTCCCATTGGTATCCTGGGTCAGGTGTGGTACTTGATTGTATCGATTCCTGATCTTTGCACCTTTACTTACTTTGTTTATTTTATACATTGAAATATATGTATGGTACATACATAATTACAAATTACTAGGCATCGTGTTGAGAATAAATTAGGTTTAAAAATAAAAAAAACTTGTCGCCTAGTGTCACTTTTAATTAGGGTGTCCATTTTTCTATTCTAAAATTTAAAATTATTTAAATTTAACAACTGAAATAAATGAATCGGTAAATATCTCACAAATAGAACACACATGTAATAGACAATCTTTCTACAAAATTTATAAAATTCTGTGCGTGGGCAGAACCCTATGTAAATTGCATATAGGGTGGAACTCCCCCTTTAAGCCAAATAGATTTTCCAGTCCTAATCATTTGGATTAGTCTGTCTTAAAGTTTAGGGTTGTTTAAGAGTATTTATCATTCATTTGAATTCAAAGCAAAGTAGAACATAATTTAAGATAGGAGTGAAGACCCTTATCAGAGGTTGCACAACATCTGATCTGGATCTGCATTGTTTGTCTACTCTATGTCCCTTAAAAGGGAGCTAGGCTTAAATGAGTTAATTATCTTGTGTAATATTACTTTTTAGTTTAAACTATTTTTTACTTAATATAATCTTAGTCTTTCAAAATTTACTTTCAGATATTATTCAGAGATGGTCTCAAGGATGGAGCTATTAATAGACTTTTCGCCTACCGTAAACAGGGTGGGTAGTCACGTGGTTTCTGTTAGGATACACTGTACGGAAAAATGGCGGACTTCTTTCCACACCGATGTTTTAAGCAAAAGTAAGTAGATATTTCTGCGTGTTTTTTTCATCTTTACACAGAAAGTTATACACCATTTTCCAGCCCCCATTTTTCCCGATCTAACGATGCCAGGATATCCTCATAAAGCTTCTTACTTTGAGTACAGACTCTGTCACAAATTTTTAAGCGGCAAAGATCGGGCCTGAATTTGGAAATAAGCTGTACGGACAACATTTGTGACAGAGTTAGTACTCAAAGTAAGAAGCTTAAAGATGCTATCCTGGTAGCGTTTGATAGGGGAAAATGTGGGCTGGAAAATGGTGTATAATCTACCTACATTCGATCTGCATGTCCGTACAGTGTATTCGAACATCCGTACAGTGTATCCAAGCAAAACCCACGTGACTACCCACCCTGGTAAAGGCGGCAACTTCAATATTTATATCTGGGCGTGGTTCGGCTATTTCATCTGCTAAGGAAGGGAAATCAGGTTTTATTTAGAGTTAATAAGTTTTTTGAGCCGTGCAAACGTGCGTGCATTTCATGAAAATCCTAACCGTATACACACTGAACTCACATTTATTAACCCTTCAAGCGTATAATCACAAACAGTATATTTTTGTCGTCCACTAAACTCACAGTATCGATTCACTGTGCGCCTGAAATGAGTGAAATCGACTGTATTGGTAGAATCGAGAGTTTTTGGCCTAAATTTGTGAGGGGGTGGTAAGTATTTTGGCATGTTTTCTTATAGTTAGATTTGTCCTTCCGCCGTGGATCTCATTATATTTCTTTGATATATGCATACATGTCATAATATCGTGCAAAAACAACGACAGTGTATCGTGGGAGCGCAAGAAACGCATTCTTTTAGAGGGATAGTTGTCAAAAAAGCGAAAATCCACAGCTTTTTATCTTCCCGTTTCGAATTTAAACAACTTAGCTAAAAATGATTTTCACCAGAAGTTCGAGAGGCTTATGATCCTACAATACCAGAAATCTCAGACTGATCCGTTTTTTTGATTTTGAGATATTCAGCTATATATGACTGAACCCCCTAATAGCGGTGAATTAGAAACTGTATCGGTAGAATCGACGCACTGAACGAAGTAATATCGATACTCATAAGAGATACTGTGCCCAGTGAAAGGGAACAATGAAGACAGTTTCGTCTATTCTGGGCCAATTTCAAGCGCAAGTAGGACTAAAATATACGTAAACTTTGCGCATCAAACCCACAACCTTTGTGCGATAAAAAATATAATAAAAGCTTGTCAAAAACTTCAGTTTGTAAACAAATACACGCTTGGCACATTCTTAAATTTTTTGGATGAAAATACTTGTTTGTTTGCTTGATTTGATTCTTTACGTCCAAGTCGACACGTTTTCAGCTATGTTGTGATGGTTCTTCATGGGTTGAACCAGTAGTAAGAAAGTATTAATGTGTCTTGGTCAAACACATAACGCAGTGACGCAGATGGGGGTATACCAGGGAGTTCCTTGGTATTGAGTCAAGCATTGTGCGACAAAGCCACTGTGCACCCTCCATGAAATGCTTTTGGCCGTTCTTCTCCTTCAGTTGATTTAAAAAGGCTGGCGGTCAGTAACTGGCAAAATATTAACAATTATGTATATGTAGCATGAAAGTGCCTTCAATCACCTTGAATAGTAACAGTTTGGTAAGGATAATGAGCAGGCTTAATATGTGCTGCGTCTCTTTTCTTCAGGGTTTGCAACCAGATCTTGCTAAAATTAGCCTTAGTATTTACAGAGACTAGATAGAAGCCACGGGGTTGTCTGCAGTTCTTGATTGTGGTATTTCCTGATCACACTCACTTACTATTTTTAAAGCTTTTAGCGGGCCAAGTTCAGCTGCTTAGCTATATACTTTCCAGGGAGCAAGTTACAAAGGCACGCATCAGACTGGCCGGATACACAGACTGGTCTGCACCTTTGTTGTTCACATGCGACAGATTCAGGTTTTTTCACAACAGAGGCCCAAGTTGGATGTGAGATATACAGAAGGGCTTTAAAACCCTAACACGGTATAATGACAATAGATAATTCTTTATAGTGAAGACCCCATATATATATATATATATATATATATATATATATATATATATATATATATATATATATATATATATATATATATATATATATATATATATATATATTCGTTGCATTGTTGCCCCTTCCTCAAATAAACGTACCCACTTTTTGAGTCGCATAATCAACACATAAGAATCATGTGTCCATCGGCGGTTGCGTGGTCGTATTCCACGTTGTCACACTTTTGGTTTGCGATCGATAACTTTTGAAGGGATTCATCAATTTAATCATCCATCAACCTTTGCAGAAGGGTAAAGCATCAATTATACAGGTTAAGTTCGAAAGTGGCGGTTATCCACAAACTTTTTAAGTGTTATTGCCCTTTTTTACTTAGATTTTGGCTACAGTGTGGTTTACGATCGATTACTTTTGGAGGGATGTAACACTGTCATTCAAATTTAACACTGATAAAGCATTATAAAATAGTTCGAATTTTGAGGTAATTCGCCAATTTTTGACTGAGTTTTGGCCCTTTTTTGACTTAGGTTTAGGCTAATGCAAAAGCTATATTGACTTTTTGTAGAATAAACATCACATTTCTCAAAAACTATTATATCTTACAACTTCTCACTATAGGCAATGATTACCCAGTGCCTGTAGATAAGCATAACCGTGATTAAAAATTTACTGCTCCTCCCCCAAGTGGGATCAAAGGTCAAATATGTAAATTTCGCAATAACTCAGTCAGTTGTCATTATTTGTTACAGAAATTTCGCATGCCGATAGAGTTACAGTAAATAAGAAACATATCAAACGCAAGTTTTGATCGAAGGCCTGTGCCAGACCCCCTGGGTGGACTTAGTGGGTGGGGTCAAAACGCCAAAATTCAACTTTTTCAGAACATGATCATGTTACATATCACATTAAAGGGAAACATGAATGCAGCAACATGGTAGCAAATATTTTGCACGTGGTGCCCCGCTCACCCCCATCCCCTGACCCTGGGGTCAAAAGGTCAAAATTCAACTTTTCCAGAACATGGTCAGATTGCATACCAAATTAAATAGAATCACGAATGCGGAAACATGGTAGCATATATTTTGCCCGCAGACCCCCTCCTACCCCCACACGACCCTGGGGTGGGGTCCAAATGTCAAAATTAACTTTTTCAAAACATGGTCATGTTGCATATCAACTTAAATGGAATCACAAATGCAGCCACATGGTAGCAAATATTTCCCCCGCATACCCCCAGGGCCCTGGGGGTCAAAAGGTTAAAATTAAACGTTTTCAGAACATTGTCATGATGCATATCAAAGGGAATCACGAATGCAGCAACATGGTAGCAAATGCGGACAGAGGTAAAATAAATAAGAAACATATCCAACCTGACTTTTGATCAAAGGCCTGTGTCCGACCCCTGGGTGGACTTAGGGGGTGTCGTCAAAGGTAAAATTACACATTTTCAGAACATTGTCATGTTGTATATCAAATTAAAGCGAATCACAGGCGCAGTAACATGCAACATGGTAGCAAATATTATGCCCGCAGACCCCCCCCCCCCCCCCCCCGACCCTGGGGGTCAAAAGGTTAAAATTCAACTTTTTCAGAACATGGTCATATTGCATATAAAATTAAAGGCAATCACGAATGCAGTAACATGGTAGCAAATATTTTGCCCCCAGCCCCCCCCCCTCCCCCGACCCTAGGATCAAAAGGTCAAATTTAACTTTTGCAGAACATGATCATCTTTCATATCAAATTAAAGGGAATCGCGAATGCAGCAACATGGTAGCAAATATTTTGCCTGCAGCCCCCCTCTCCCCTCAGAAGGTCAAAATTCAACTTTTTCAGACCATGGTCATGCTGCCCATGGAATGCAGCAACATGGTAGCAACTGCAGACAGAGGTACAATAAATATGAAACATATCAATTATGATTTTGGATCTAAGACCTGTGCCGGACCCCCTGGGTGGACTTAGGTGATGGGATCAAAATGTCAAAATTCAATTTTTTAGAACATGGTCATGTTGCATATCAAATTAGAGGGAATCACGGATGCAGCAACATGGTAGACAATATTTTGGCCGGGAACCCCCTCTCACCCCCTCTAACCCTGGGGGTCAAAAGGTCAATATTAAATTTTTACAGAATATTATCATATCAAATTAAATTGATTCTCGAATTCAGAAACATGGCAGCATATATTCTGCCTACATACCTTCTCCCTACCCCACTCGACCTTGGGTGTGGGGTTAAAGGTCAAAAATCAACTTATTGAGAACATGGTTATGTTGCTTATGAAATTAAATAGAATCGCGAAACAAGCAACATGCAAATATTTTGGCCGCAAATCCCCTCTCCCCGCCCCTCTGACCCTGTGGTCAAAAGTCAACTTGTTCAGAACATGGTCGTGTTGCATATCAAATTAAAGGGAATCACAAATGCAGCAGTGTTGTAGCAAATATTTTACCCGCAGACCCCGCGCCATGGTCATGTTGCATATCAAATTAAAGGGAATGGGGTATAGGGCACCATGCTAACACATATTCTCTCCTTACACTCACACTCAACTGTAGGTTGGATTATAACATAAAATAAATTCTGAATGTGATCGTGTTGTATATAAAATTAAGGGGAAAGAAGTATAGACTTACATAGAAGCAAACACTTTGACCTTACACACACCCCTGACCTCTAGGTCAGGTCGAAGTCAGACAGATAAGTTTATTTTGTGGTGAACTAACCACTGAAAACTAGTTGATAGGCTTTTAACCTTAATCTGTATGATACCAAAGGTGAACTTAGGGGTTGGAGGACTGGGATTTATGTTTTGTGATTTAATAGTTTCTCTAAAATAACCCTTCGCCGAGAAAATATATTTGACAAATTTTCCTTGTTTGACTTCTGTTCTGCCAGGCGACACTTCCGATTCTCGGAATTCTATATCATAACGAGTGCTAGCTTTGATTTTCATGTAAGAATGTAAATATATAAATGTTTTGATGTATCTGCAAGTGCATGCATGCATACATATGTGTGTGCGTGCATGCATGCATGCATGCATGGGAGTATGAAAAATTTAGGAGCATGTACATGTGTTTTCATATGTACATTGATGTGTGTGCGCATGCATGCTTGCTTGTATGTACATTTTTGCAATATCCTCCACAAGTATTGAAGTTGGCATCGCTGGCTCCCCCCCCCCCCCCCAATATTGAAAAGCTTCCTACGCATATGAGCCAAGCAGCAATTCTTGGGTCACCGTTTGAAACACAAAATTATTTTACGTTCATTCCTTAAAGTAAGAAAGGATGCAAAGATCAGCAACCAATACACTCAAGTAACACATTTGACCCAGGACACCCCATTGGGAAGTGATAAAACACAATAAATCACCATATACAAGAGAGCCAAAAGGTCAGCCCTTTCCAAGCAGGTGACCACAGGACTGCAATAAATAGACGACAAGATAGCATGACAAACACGAAACATAAGTAACAAAAAAGATCCACAAAAGAAGCACCGCCATGGAATGGTCAGTAAAAATACATATACTTTTAAGTCAAGTCTCCTTTCCCACATACTCGTAGCACTCGTCAACATCAAGATTAATGCAAACCTAGAAAAGACACAAAGCAATGCATAGCAAACCATAGAACAAACACAGAACCCACATCAGGAGCAACAGTCAACAACGAACCAACAGCAGAATCACTGCCTTAGAATGTACAGCAGCCTAAGCCACATGTCATCATTGTTTGTTAAATATAGTCTCACTTCTGAAACATTTTCGTTTCAGTAAACCAACACTCGTGAGTTTCAATAGCACAATGGAAAATCCAGGATACAAATGCTACAACTGCCCTCTCTATTCTGAATTTGATACAGTCATAAAACACTCCATTGTCACTCATTCAGGACACACTTTAAAATATCGAAGACCACTCATACATCTAAGTAGTGTCCACAAGTGTAAACTGACAGGTGGCGGCCATTTGGCGGCCATCTTGGTTATCGGACAAAGCCCATATTCAAACTTAGGCGAGAGATTGATAAAAGTAATATATATGTGAAATTTGGCAGCTATTGGGTAATAAATGACTAAGAAAGAGTGTCTATAAGTGCAAACTAATAGGTGGTGGCCATTTCGTTGGCCATCTTGGTTAACTTTCGTCGGACAAAACGCGTATTCAAACTTTAACGAGAGTTTTATGGAAACAATCCATATATGAAATTTGGAAAAACTCTGATAAAAAATGAAGTAGTGGACACTGATAGGCGTTGGCCATTTTTGGCCATCTTGCTAATCGTTCAACAGATAAAAAACGTATTCAAACTTTTATTTTCTTGTGCTTTGGGATCATGGGTTTTATTGTGGAACTTTGAAACTATTAGATGGTAACTGATGAGGCCCAGAAAATTTGCACACTCTTGTTTCAGTTCTTTGGTGCATTCTTTGCTTTTTAAGGATAACCTTTTTAAGAACACATTTGACTTCACTACAGCTGGTGACTGGGACTATGTGGCGGTGGTAGAACGTCTCCCTGCCCTTCAATATAGTGTATATTTTATTTTCTTGTACTTTGGGATCATGGGTTTCATTGTGGAACTTAAAAACTATTAGAGGGTCACTGATAAGGCCTAAATGGCAGAAACTAGCTAGTCAGACCAAGATAATTTGCACACTCTAATTTCAGTTCTTTAGTGCATTCTTAGCTTCCAAAGGATAACTTTTTAAGAACATATTTGACTTCACCACAGCTGGTGATTGGGACTTTGTGGCGGTGGTAGAACGTCTCCCTGCCCTTCAATATAGAATATATTTTATTTTCTTGTACTTTGGGATCATGGGTTTCATTGTGGAACTTAAAAACTATTAGAGGGTCACTGGTGTGGCCTAAATGGCCGAAACTAGCTAGTATGGCCCAGAAAATTTGCACACTCTAGTTTCAGTTCTTTGGTGCATTCTTTGCTTCCAAAGGATAACATTTTTTAGAACATATTGAACGAGAGTTTGATGGAAGCAATCCATATATAAATTTGGAAGAAAACCGATTATAATGACTAAGTTAGAGAGACCTGTCGTGGTGGCCATTTTTGCAGCCTTCTTGCTTATCGTTTGACAAAAAAGAAACCTGTATTCAAACTTGAACGAGAGTTTGATGATGATATGATATTTGGAAAAAATCTGATTAAAAATGACTAAGTTAGAGTGACCATGGCAACGGACAGACAGACGGACGGATGGACAAGCCCAAAACAATAGAGATAATGTTTTGTTCACTAATTTGTTGATAGGTTTGTCAGTTGATTTTTTGCGATGGTGGCACGTGCACTTGCGTGTGGTGTGCGCGCGTGTGTGTGCGAACGTGAGAGTGTGCGTGCGTTTGTGTGTGTGTTATTGTCAAGATGCTGTAACGAAAATTCACAAACCTATTTTTGTAAACATCCAACCTTCATAAATATTCATGTAACAAAGCGATACATGTATACTTCTACCACGACCTCTAGTAATGACCCTCGATTCATTCAATGCATTTACCGTTACAGTCACGCCTCAAAGCGTTTTGTGGAAGTATACCACAACGTGAACTTACCTGTATATTATACTACCCATTCAGTGGAGCATAACACCATGCAATTAGAAACTGTTGGATTACAAATGCTATGTTTACAGTAGCATGTTACCTTTACACAAGGCCGTCATCTCCGGTTCGGCAGGTCCGTCGAGCGCCCGACCACTTTTTTGGCCGAGTAGGCTCTCCACTATGTCCCTTTTGCTGGTTTCGGCTCACTTTACTCTGTGCTTACCATTTATTGATGCGTTTATCAATAATGAAAAATTATAATGACACCTGCTTAATTAATTTCATAATCAGATGGTCAAAATGGACGTTATCATACTTATGGACCGTGTCAAGAGAAAACCTGACGTAGCTGCATGTGAATGTCAAAGTCGCAGACCAGCCTGCACATCCGCGCAGTCTTATCAGCGCCTTTGTTATTTGCTCCTAGGAAAGTATAATTGTAAACTTGCTACACTCAAATTCCAGCATTCTAGCTAATCTCTGTATCTGGACCTCAACAAGAAATCCCGAAAACAGGTTTTCTTGTTGAGGTCCAGATAATTCTATGATCCCTTAAATTGACAATTTGTTTTTTCTTCTTCTAATTAACATGTCGAGCGATAAAGTATGTTTAAAACGTGTTGACTTTACATATATGAGCATCATGAGCCTGTGTTGTTACAATGCATTCTGTTACAGATATACAGGTCCTGCCTGTTCCAATTCAGCCCAAGACTTTTCGGTTCTACCAACGTTCATTCGACTTTAAGAAGCCTGAGCAGAGAAGGGTTTAGCCGTCGTGGTTTGACAGTAGGCCCTGGCTCCATTACGATGAAGCCAAAGATCTCATCTTATGCCTACTGAAGCCAAAATCTAGATGAAGCCTGCATCCTTAACGGGTGTTCTACATGTAATTGAAAAGACTAAGTGTATATCTTTTCGAACACACAACTCTTTGAAGGACCACCAAGGATCAGTGCTAAAAGGACTTTCCAAAACCTGCGGGAATATAGGTAAAATAAAGTCAAAGAAACATTCTGTAGAAAAAAAGTAAAAAAAAAAAAATTGTGACCGTCTGAAAACAATTTTGTCCAGCATTTGGTTTCTCGCGTGACAAGAAATATCTTTTCTAGCAAAAGATTGTGACCAAAAGGACTGAAATCTTGTCCCAAATGCATAAAACCCCTTAAAAACGCACACAGAAGTGCCCAAAATTAAAAAAAACTTGGGGGAGACCCCCTAAAACCCCCCTGTCGAGAGGGGGATTAATCCCCCCTCTCGTGTCTTCGGCACTCGATGTAATCTGATTGCTCGCTGGGCGTAAAAAGCCTTATGAAAGGGTTTGCCACAGTGGGCCTTATGAAATGTACTTTCCACTGCCATTTCATCTTACCATACAGCTGTTTAAAGCAGGATGAAATTATTGAAATGTAAGCCTACAAACCTACAAACAGACAGCAGATGCGGGAGTCTCTAACATAGTGAAAAAAGTGATGCAGATTGACGTAAAAAGTTGTTAACCCTTTATGAACTAATTGAATTCTGCCTACTGGTTATATACAATAAACCTGGGGTGGTACAATGAATACATTGCTGGTCACAGGATTTTATTAAAAAAAGTTGCATTTCTTTCTCTGAACATCATATTTGTATAATTAAACAGTGAAGACCCAGATGAAATGCCGTATGATGCGGCATTATATTTGGGTCTTCACTGTCTGCCAAAGTACACATTAAGAAGCAAATGGTATACACAGGGTGAAATAAATAGCCTACTTTCTGCTCTAAATTCGAAGATTTATGACCAATATTTGCTTTCACTTCGTGCAGTCGGTAGTTTTTACTTCGTACATTAAATAAATAGCAGTCGATTCTACCGATACAGTTTGTAATTCACCGCTATAAGGGGGTTCAGTCATATATAGCTGAATATCTCAAAATCGAAAAAAACGGATCAGTCTGAGATTTCTGGTATTGTAAGATCATAAGCTTCTCGAACTACTGGTGAAAATCGTTTTTAGCTAAGTTGTTTAAATTCGAAACGGGAAGATAAAAAGCTGTGGATTTTCGCTTTTTTGACAGCTATCCCTCTAAAAGAATGCGTTTCTTGCGCTCCCACGATACACTGTCGTTGTTTTTGCACGATATTATGACATGTATGCATATATCAAAGAAATATAATGAGATCCACGGCGGAAGGACAAATCTAACTATAAGGAAACATGCCAAAATACTTACCACCCCCTCACAAATTTAGGCCAAAAGCTCTCGATTCTACCGATACAGTCGATTTCACTCGATTTCAGGCGCACAGTGAATCGATACTGTGTAAACTGTTTGACTCCTCATAGATTAACAGTGTGGACAAAGATCAGACTGCTCCTGTAGGAGCAGTCTGATCTGGGAACACAATGTTTGCCTCTATGCTTATGTTAAATAGACATTTTCAGATGCAGTTATTTTGCTGGCGTTCTAAGGGCTAAATAATGACAGAGGTAATGGCGCAAGATGATACAGTTACTTTTGAATAAAACCTCTCCTCATTTTCCGCTTTTACCTATGTCTAAGGTTGAGTCCTAATTACGCATTCATGAGGTGCGCCCTTACAGTAAGCGAAAAGTCAAAGAATACTACAACTCTGAATACCCCAGAGGCCCAAGACTCAAACTAACACTTTATTATCAAATGATGAACTCTTTGAAGGATATATTTCATAGAATGGTGACTTTTTCGAATTTCCCCAAGTCTTAGTCTTTCATGATGTTATCAATTTTTTCTGGATGTAAAGCCCCGAGTGATCGCATAATACAGTTTTAATAAAAATGGCTGCTCAATCCCAGTGTGCATCGAGCGAAAGGCGACAGGTTAGTACGTGCTAGCGTGCTTCCTGTTTGCGACAATGCAGTTGTCGTTATCCCCTTCCACACTACTTTTGTTGTCAGCCGAAAATGTTTAACATTTGCAAATAAATTGGACCCAGACCAAGCCCGGCATTTTGTCGGACCTTATCTTGATCCAAATTATTTGACATTCTGACGGTACGCAATTTTCGGGTACTTTGAAAAAGCTGATTTTGAAGGAAAAAACTGTTTACAAGTAAACAAGTGACTCCTAAATGTGTTCTTTGGCAAACAGTGAAGCCCCAGATGAAATGCCGCTATTAATGCCCAAATAATGGACATACAAGGAAAACTCTGATCAGACTGAGCACAGCAGTATTCATTACATGTTACGTGCGCGTTGTCAGAGGGTGTCCAACATTGACAACGTTTTTTTATGCGTTCCTTTTAGTTTATGAGGGGTGATGTAGAATCAAAATACCCCAATAAGTGGGCCAGCATCGACTCGCAAGCGAAACGCCATTTAAATGGCGTTTCGTTGGCGTGCCGATGGTGGAACAACATTGAATGCTGGCTCGGCAGCTTTGTGATTTTTAGGGGATCTGGACCAGTATTGCTATGCTACCCCTTTATTTTTTGTGATTTTTCAGGGGAGGGTCCGCCCCCCCCCCCCCCCCCCCCTCTTGATCCGCGCATGTGTTCTATTGATGGTCGATCGAAACTCAGAACGCACGTTGGCCAGTTCAGGGGAGATCACCTTACGCGGACTTACTTTCCAGACGAAGCGGGATGCAGATTCTTTCCTTTAAGAGTAGTCCCCATTTTAAAAAGGGGCGCAAAATTGATGAGATTACTACTTGATTGAGTAGTATCCCTTTGATCTGCTTCGGCTATGCACATCTATGTCTCTGTGTCCCTTAATTGTTTCAAGACCGGTCCGTGTCACTGAAGTGTAGCCCCCTCCCAGGGGGGGGGAGGGGGGGTACCTGTTCCCTTGTTCCCCTGAAAAAAATTGGCTTGCTCCCCTGTTCCCTAAAAATCGAAAATTTGTTTTCTTATGTTCCCTGTTCCCCTCAAAATTTGGCCTTTGTTCCCCTGTTCCCCTCATTATTGGCCTTTGTTCCCCTGTTCCCCTGAAATAAATGCCCTGTTTCCCCTGTTCGCCAAAACCCCTGGGAGGGCCTCTCCAGTCATCAATACTGTGGCAATAGTTTCTTAGATGCCACATTAACCCGTAAAGCGCCAAGAAAAAATTGTATCTGAAAATGTCGTCTGCTGAAGTTGTCTGCTGCAAATAATTGCCTTACACCACCGACAAATTAAGTATAGAAGCAAACAGCGTGGACCCAGAACAGACTGCTCCTAGGAGCAGTCTGATCTTGGTACACACTGTTTGCCATAGAGGCTTCTTAAACATTTCAGCAGACGACTTTTGTTGCGATTGGCGCAAAAGTATCGGCGGTCCGTAATTGATTTTTGACCAAGAAACTAAAAAATAAAAAAGAAGAAGAAAAAAAATGATCAGACTTGAACCCACGTTACTGAAGTGCGAAACAGATGTTTATTTAGCTGTATGTATAAACTCCATAATTCGAATTCCGATAGTTACAAGCATCCGCTAGTTCGAACTTAATTGGGGATACATTTGGTTCAAGAATATGGAGTGTTTATTGACTGGTTGAATAATTTCAAACATGTTTTTGGTGCTTAAAATAAACTGATAAAAAGCCCGAAAATACATGAAGCCATACCTTTTTCTTCCTTTAAAGTATACAGACACCTTCGCGCGCAAACTCTTCATGTGATGCAAACTCTTCATGTGATATCTAAACCACTTTAATTGGAAACAGATTCGAAAATCGAAATTGAAATTAAGAAAAATCCCGTCCCGAGGACTTCTGATTCTACTCCAGTTTAGGGAGCACAGTGGCTCAGTGGTAGAGTTCTTGACTCAAGACCGAGAGTTTGAGCCTCACCGGCGTCACTGTGTTGTGTCCTTGAGTAAGACGCATTTATACTTGCTTAGTACTGAGTTCAACCCAGAAAGACCCCTCCTGACATAACTGAAAAATTGTTGACTGGGACCACAGGAGCTTGAAGTTCGATCCTTAACTCACCCTATAGCCTCAAAACCAACAGCTCACAATGGCATTACTACGTAATGACACCGTGAGCTTTTGGTTTTGAGGCTATATAGGTGATATAAGGACCGAACCTCAAGCTCCTGTGCTGGGACGTAAAGAATCGAAACAAACTTACCTTCAGCCGTTTGACAGTTCATTGTCCAAAGAATTCTCTTGAAGCGACCCTGCAAATCTTTACTTTGCCTTTCCTAGTATGGGTACACATGTAACGGGAGTATAGTGTAGGGTGATCATTGTATCGCTTTGTCATTGGAGTTGGGGCGTACCTGTTCCCATGTTCACCTGAAATAAATTAGTTTGTTCGTTTGTTCCCCTCCCCACTCCCCCCCCCCCCAAATCAAAAAAGCGTTGCCTTGTTCCGTTCCACAATATTGTATTTATTCGCCTGTTTCCCTCAAAAGTTGGCCTGTGTTCTAAAGTAAATAAATGGTCTTTTCCCCTGTTCCCCCGAACCCTTTGGAGGGCCTCACTGGTGCTCTACGACCTGAACCAGCCAATAAGTATTGTTTTATTACAAACTCACCATTCCGGCCACCCAGAGATTTTCAGACATAATGACAAGTTTACCGTAGAGCACAGTGGCTCAGCGGTATATAGAAAAGTACTCTACTTCAATTCACGATGTCCCTGGTTCGAGTACGCATGGTCGGATCCAGAGAGGGGCAGGGGGCCCGGACCCTCCTTCCGTCCCGGAAAATCACACGTGACAACTAGGTTTCCTTAGAAATACTGCTACGGACCCCCTGGAGAAGAAATTGGACCTTTTGGTCCATACGCAAAAGTTTTCTTCTATTGCTTGGCCGGTTCGACAATGAAAAAACAACTTTCCAACGTAAATGAAAATTGTTGTTTGGGATGTAAAGCCCACTCAACCAAATAGATCTACGTAAAAACTTACAGGCTGTTTTGTCTGAGTCTTCTTTGACGTTTTAGCGACTTTTCTTTACATAAAAGCCAGGTAAACATCAAAGAAGAGTCTGATTACAGGCTGTGTTAATTACCAATTAGATATAGCTGTGACGTATTTAAAATATGTACATGACGTCATCAGGATTATCAAAACGTCATCGCGCGTGTTGAACAACTGTCACACAGGCATAAACAACTGTCATGGCGTCCACTATGTCTCAGGTCAACTTTCCAAACGCAGAAGACATTTCTCAAAAGAGTTTTACACAAACAAACACGTTGGATGCTGCCGGAGACATGCAGTATGGGACCTCTTGTGACACTGTTAAAAAAGAAGACAAAATGCCAAAAGAAGAAGGAACTCAAAGCGATTCACCAACAGAACAATCGAATAATGCAAACGAGATAAACATGGCAGAGCCAGTCAATGTAAACAAGTCTGACACGGGCGAAAATAAACCCAAACAAAATGAATTACAAGAAGCTAATGAAAAGTTGAATAGCGAACCTGTTCAAAGGACTGAAGAGTTTATTTCAGATCAGGTAAATTACATGTATTGTTTTGAAAGTGACAGTGACGAAGATTTCTGTGTGCTGAGAAGATCTCGAAGTGACGAACTCCTTGAGCTCAAACACCACTTTCAGGTAAATAATCAGTAGATATACATGTATGTCGGCATATCTATCGAGCAAACATATCCCATAAATCAAAACAAAAATGCACGACCCATAGTATAACGTTAAATTGCAATTTTCGCTTCATTAAACAAAGCATTCGCTTTCGTCGATTATTCCAGTGGGGCCCAACGCAGGTGTCGTAAACTCAAACCCCAAGCCTTGTCTCCAATACTCATTTTTGAACATAACTAGCAGGAGAAAACAAGAGGCTTACTGACGTATGATAAATGTCCTGCTCAAGAACACAGCACGAGCCGCTGTGGTGTAGAGCGAGGGGTAGCAGGTTCGGTCCCCAATTTCACCAGTCTTTCAGGTACGGTGAAGGCCCCTAACATCGCGCACTTAAGCATTTTAACCTCCCTTGGATATAATAAGAAAGAAACAAAATTGAAAAAGCGTGCACAGCCAAATAAAGTAATCATTATATATTATTTACATAGAGATCAAAATGAAAAATATTTTCCTGATCTCTAGCACTTTTGATTTGATGTGCACAACCCGCCTGTTTTAGGATAACGAAAATAGCCCCCTAACATTGCGCACCTTCTGCAAAATGTTCAATTCTCTTTAACACGCTAGAGAACCTCTGTACTCGAAAAACGCAGTCATCGCGTGGTGGTCACAGTCGACGAGTGGGAAAAATGGCGTGATAATGTGCACCTTGCTTTTGAAAAATGTAATAAATTTCTTAATATTTCACTTCTGAGAGTATTTATTGCTGATTTTTGTCAGTAATATATACAGCTTTGTATCTGCGTAACAATACGTGTGTGGGTTAAGCGATAGTCAATACAGCGCCTTATTTATACAAAGAAAGTGATTTTTCTCCAAAAATATGATGAGAGATTTTTTTTGTTTATATTCTGAAATTTATGCTTGCTTAAGGTAAAACGCTAAATACCAGGGCTTTAATGTACAAAAGTTTGAAATCTGTGGGTAGAGCATTTTCAAAGTTATTGAAGTATTTAATACTGTACGCACAGTTTACTATATCGGGTGTTCTGGCCCAATGATCAGGCGCTCCTGTACACAGTCGTCTGGATTAGATAAAAGAGAACTGTACGCAATTGTCGGGTGTTGTCCATGCTATATTTGAGCCAGCACATGTGTTTTGGGGGTACGTGTTGCATTTTCGACCAACGAAAACCCAGGCAAGCATGTGCAAACTCGCATTAGCCTTTGTTACGAATTTACACAAGGTATGGATGAAAAAAAAGATTCGAAACAAAATTTGGACCTCTAGTCCAACTAGATGAGTCTACAGTCTTTAACTGACCAACGCAATGACACCTTAGCAGGTGGCATGGCCCCAGTAACAAATTCAGACGTGTTCAATCTTCAAATCAAATCCATGGCCAGTTGATTTAACTCGTTGCATGCTGGGATATTTTCTATGCTTTTTGTCATCTGCTGATTTTACCTGATCTGGGTCCAAACTGTTTTACTAAGGTTATCAATAGGCGGCACTTGTATATAAAGAGTGTGGTCAGGCGCCCTTGTCAACTAGCTCCCCGGGCAGTCCAAAATCATTTTCATGGTATTGACCAATTCGCGCCGATTCGACACGGGGATGACAAGTCAATAGCTCTTTTAAATTGCAGGTATAATTTCCAGTATCTCACTTCTGGAAAACGGAACAACCCTTAGATAGTCCACGCATCCGCGTTGAACTAAATTTTTTTCACATTTTAGTAAATTTGTTGGCATTCCATTGCTAATTTACAGCCACAAAGCGATCACGGTTCACAAGGGGGGGGGGGGGGGGGGGGGGGGGGTACTCTGATACTGTTTGATACATGCGTAGGCTCAGGGCATTTTTCGGGTTTAAATTTTTGAATTACATTATTTTTTTTTTTTTTTTGGGGGGGGGGGGGTTCAGAAATATTAATATTTTTGGGGGGTTTGAAGATTTTGTGAATATTTTTGGGGGGTCACGACAAAATTGGACTAGTTTTAGGTGTCTCTGCTATGTATTTTAGGGTCTTTTCTTGTTGTAAATGTACAGAGTGAGAATATTTTTGCGTGGCAAAAATTTCAAATATTTTTTGGGGTGCTTGATATTCCCGATATTTTCTGGCGACAAACGGTAGATGCTGGGCCCAATCCTACGCATGAAGAAAAAGTGAGATTATACCCCCCCCCCTCCCCTCACACACACACACTCACCCCGGGTCACAGTCTATGATAAGAAGTTGCTAGCTAGGTGATCTGTGATGGCGGATTGAGTTATTTCTGGCGATTTTATAGAGGATGCTTCTTGTTAACCATACATGTATTAAATCTGAACATATGGTGATCTATGCTCTACGGGAGTTCGGCTTATTCTACATTCTGGAGCTCCCAATGGTCCGTGATCGTAGTAAAATTATGATTTAATCCTACAATAATTTTCAACCCCGTAAGGCCAAGCTACCCACATCATAATCTAATATTCACACGCAGTACCGGTTTCATCCCCATAATGTTACATGGCAATGTATCAGCGGATGGACAACGCTAATATCTCCCCAAATTTTTCGGAGGATAAAATAAAGAAGAGTATTTAACAATAAACTTTAAAACACATTACATATTTTCTTTTTTCAGTATAAATGGGTTAGCACGCGAGATTTTGGCGTGAAGTTATATTTAATGCATGCATGTATAGCTCTCTAATGAAAATAGGCCTGTATTTAGGATAAAAATTGCATCTTCATATGCGAGCAGCGAATGCTCGGATACACAGGCTCGCATAAGCCTCGGTTGTTCGTCCGAAATCTCCTGTGCTGTCCGTGTCTTTGTAATTTGCCTGCGAATACCCAGTAAGCACGTAAAATCAGGCCACTATCGGCCCGCAAGCAAAACGCCATCCGAACGGCGTTTCGTTGGCGGGCCGATAGTGGCCCGAGATTGGATACTGGCTGGGCATATCATCTGTTAAATAGTCTTGCTGTCCATAGAGCAGCAAACAGTGTTGACCCAGATCAGACTGAGCATACACTGTTTACAATAATATTTCTAAAATATGCCAGCAGGAGACAAAACAGACACGTTTTATTGTGATTAGCGTTTTTTTCTTTTTGGCCATGGATATTTTGTTTATTTCCAAAATGTAATGTTTTTCTCTGAAAAGTGCGCAGACCCTGATGAAAAGTCGTATTACATGTATGCTTGCGGCAATTCATCGCGGCCTTCACTGTTTGCCAAAGTGCCTCTTTTTAGGAGAATCAGAATTACTTAGTAGCTTGCTGTAGACTGCAAAAGTCTTCGTTAATTACGTCATATACCCAACACCTACATCGTCGTGTTCCAAATATAGCAACGTTTTTGTCTTAACTCTTTGCATGCTGAGCTGAGATGCTGAGTAACGTGTTTTTGTCCTGAATATTTTTTAAATCTTACGGACTTTTCTCCTTCGGATCTTGCCAGACGTTTTGCTGAGCCTGATCTGGGTCTAAACTGTTTGTAAGATCAATCTCAGACATTTTCATTTTAAAATGCTTCCAGAAACACACTATTAACGTTTTGCATGCTGATTCTTTTTTTCCGCATACTATTTTGTCATCATAACCAGATTGATCAGATTACAGCTATATCGAGCCAACATCCCATCACGGGCCACTATTGGCCCGCCAGCGAAACGCCAGTTGCCTGATTTCTAATATAATAGGTGCTTACTGGGTACAGGCTCGAACAGTTTGGATCCAGATCAGGCTCCAAGTTTTGTCAAAAAAGTAAGTGAGTATGATCAGAAAATACCACAATCACAAACCGAAGACAAACCCATGGCACCGCGAGGAAGAGCCACACAACCATCACGAGACACCAGGAAGGCAAACCAGATGATTGCAAAACTGGAATGGACATAAAGCCTGGTCTCAAAGCCCCCGAAGCAATCTGATACCAAAATCGACTCTTCCCCGCTAGTGTCAAATAGTTTGATCCAGATCGGGTTGACATTTCAAGCTTTCGTCCGACCATCCGTTTATTCGTAGATCGGCAATCTATTGGCCTCTTTTTTATTCTACATGGTAAGCATATGGCTAAATGTGACATCCACATAACGTAGTCCCTCCCAGGGGTTTTGGGAAACAGGGGAAATGACATTTATTCCAGGAGAACAGGGAACAAAGGTCAAATTTTGAGTGGAACAGGGTACAAAGGCAATATTGGGAACATGGAACATAAGAAAACAATTTTCGATTCTTTGGGAACAGGGAAACAAGCCTATTTATTTCAGGGGAATAAGGGAACGGTTAAACCCCTAAGAGGGTCTTATAAGCGTTCCAATTTTCAAACCATCCACCAGTTTGTTTGTCTGTTCATCCGTCTGTCAACACGTCATATTAAATTGTGTCTCTGAAGCACTGACAGCTGTGGACGTCAAAACATGCATTAATTGTTTTTTGTATACTCTTCAAACATACACTGTAATTTGTGACCCCTTACCATGATCAACATAACATTTGCAGCAGTGTATGCAGCGGAGATATATGAAGTGTCATTGTTGTCCTGGGCATACTCCTCAAGAACGCACTACGCCATAAATCGCACGTTTCATTGAATTTTATGATTCTGTAAAGCGCATATATCTTCTTTTTTTTATGAAATCCGTATAATTTTAACCTTGATCTACGTATCACTCGCCAGTGACCCTGGTTATTTTATGCACTAAAATCATGTCTTGCCCAGCAATGATAAAATAAGTTGCAAACCTTGCAATGGTTATAAGAGAGTGTGGCACGCCACAGTTTGTTTTATGTATTGGCATTGCTCTGAAATTGTTGCCGAGACGGTTTGGCATCGCTGGAGACAAATATACAGCAGTTCAATCGCTCTGGCTTTGTTAAAACCGCTCGTGCTCCCATCGACTGCGTCCAGATACAGCTTGACGAATGCGTACAAATTAAATATTTAGGCACTCGACATATGGGACAGTCCACTTGACTACTCAAAATTTGCGTACAGAAGAAAAATGGCTTGCATCTTCGCAAATAATGAACAGAAATATTTCAAACTTTCTAGTCCTCCACTTATACGTATTCTTTATCATTTGATGACATAACATGATAATTGATTACTTTAATAGCACATTTATTAGGTATTGAACACATTTCAGGCACATAAAATCCAATTGACTAGCCAGAAACTGACTGGTACTCTGCTGGTTTTAAAATTTAAAGGCTCTTATTGGGCCAGAATGGACTACAATACCTAAGTGATAATTCCAAATGAAAAAGAAATCGTGAAAATTAAAAGCTGTAAAGTTCTGGCTCATAGAATAGATCACAGTAAACCAAAATAGTATACTTTGTGCACCCGTCGACTGCGAACACCACGCGATGACTGCGCTGTTCGAGTACAGAGGTTCTCTAGCGTGTTTAATGAACTAATTTTACAAAATGGACCAGGGAAAGTAACACAAGGTTATTTTCAACAATTTACCTCAACAAAAACTTGATTGAAAAAATAATTTGAAGTCAGGGCCATTTGAAATTAAGGTCTGAAAATTTTTAACAACTTTTACAAATTTTTGCCAAAATCCTCCCCTGCTCAGCAGTGAAAGCTTAAAGTGAAAACCTTTTGCTGTGTTTCTAGTTCCAAAAGAAGCCTGATACTAAATATCAAAATAGATTTTATCTGATTAAATTTGACATAGTCAATTGCACTTGTGCGCAATGTTAGGGGCCGCGCAATGTTAGGGGACATGACTGTAAGGCATGAGCATGAGCTGTGGCCCATATGACATTACTTTGAGGTGTGTTCATGATGCCTTTCGCGATTATTGTGACTGTGAGTATCGTCTATCTGCATGGCTTACCCCCAGGGGGGTACTCTAATTTTTTCTGCATACGTAGGCTAGGGCCCAGCATCTACACACTGGTCAATGTAAACGCACCGGTGAATGCTACAACGAGCTGGTGGTTGCATTTTTCAGCACTGGTGGTGGCGTAAAAGGTAAAAAAATCTATACCTGTTGACTTTATTATTTATTTATAAACTTGCATTTACTTTGTTTGTGATGACACCTGGCGCACAGACCACCGGTAACATTGCAGTTTATGGCTCTGCCAAGCAATTGGTGATTTAATTCATGGTTTGGACTGCAAATCCAACACAGTTCTGGAGTTTTGCCGTGACAGGTGCTTTTTTCTAGTGTAACTGCCTAAATTGAGTGAAATCTGCATGTCTAAGCGCAGCTGTTGTCATATTCCCATGAAATAACATCCAATAAACGATTACTACTTTGGGTTTTTTTCTTGGCAAACTAGCAAATGTTTTATTGAGGAATTTTTATTACAACGCACTGGGAGCATTTTTTGACGCATTGATACAACGCACTGATGGTTGCACAGAATTCCTGTGGTTGCTGGTGCAGACTCACCACATCATTCGCTGTTCACATAAACGTTGCAAAAATCGCCATTTCAGCCAGCACATGATATTTCGATACTGTATAAAAGGCTCAGGCGAGCCTGTGCTAACGTGCATACTCCCAAGAGCCTTTGCTGCCAGCACAAGATATCTTGATATTTATTACATTGTCCAGTGACTGCCTGTGCAAATGTGCAGACTCACCAGAGTATTCGCTGCTGGCGTGAATAGCACACAAATCGCCATTTAAGGCAGCACAAGAGATTTTGTACAGTGACGAAGGCTAAGGTAAGGCCAACCTTAAAAATATTTTTGTTTCCCCTTACCCGACCCTGTTTAACCGGTATGGGTCGGTCGGTCGGAAAATTATTTTATTTTACTTCCCAATTTTGAAACCCATTAAACTTAATTGTAAATAGTCCTACTTTAGGCAATAACATTAAATACACAAACAATTTGCAACAAAGAATATTTTTTTAAAGATAACACTGTTTACATAGGACAATTCTCTAAGTTTGCAAATTGCCAATGAATTTAAAAAAAATATTTCTAGACTGAAAATTGAAATAAAATCTTTTTGGTAGGGCCCTTTTTTCAGGGTCGGTCGGGTAAGGGGAAACAAATAAAATTTTATTTTAGGCCTAAGCCTGTGCAAATGTGCAGACTCGCCAGATCCTTCGCTGCTCGCACAAAATGGCATTCAATTGCCATTTGAGTCACCACATGAGAATTTTAAACTGTGACGAAGGCTCAGACTAAACCAAGCAAATTTGGCCAACGCCATCGCTGTTCGCATGAATGACACCCAAAAGTAGTAAGTATCACAATCACAAAATGCAGACAAACCCATGGCACTGAAAGGAATAGCCACTCAACAATCACGAGACACCAGGAAGACAAACTAAGCAAAGCAGCCAGCTCTCTCTCTCTTCCCCATCAAGATGATTGCAAAACAAGAATGGACATAAAGTGACAAAATATAGAACAATTACAGAATCCTGTAATGGGGGTAACAATTAACAACGAATCAACAACAACAACAGAATCAGCGCCTTAGAACAGACAGCAGCCTATATCTCTGGGGTGCTAAAACTTGCATTTACTGGTACCAAATCTTCGCCCTAGAATCTGCTGTTGTTGAAACACAAAACATTAAAGCTCGCATGGAGGCTTCTTAACTATTGTAATGTATCATAACGGACAAACAATCTCATTAAATTAAAAGTTTTGGGGCCAATCTGATAAATAGGCGGAAACACTCTCAAAGTGCGAACAGGGCTAGCTCTGGAGCATCTCTGGTAAGGCTACACATTTGCAGAGTCACGCTTGAGCCTTCATCAGTGTACAAAAACCACAAAATCTATGCCTATGGACTGTATGATTTCTTTAAAAGCTTGCATTTATTTTACTTTTGATGACCCAATGCGCACAAACCGTCAGAAACATTGCAGTTTAAGGCTCTGCCATGCAATTGGCGTTTTAATTCATGGTTTGACCGACAAATCCGACACAGATGTGGAGTTTGCCAGTGACAAGTGCTTTTTTTCTATTGTGACTGCCTAACTTCAGAAAATTCTGCATGTCTAAGCACAGCTGCAGCTATGTTATCATAGTCCCATGAAATAACATCCAAAAACGATTACTACTCTCTATTTTTTCTATGCAGAGAAGGATCTGGCGAGTCTGTACATTTACACAGGCTCACCTGAGTCTTCGTCCTGGTACTAAAATATCATGTGCTGGCTCAAATAACGATTTATGTACCGTTTACTAAGAACAGTGAATGCTGTGGTAAGGCTGCACCAGCAACCACAGGAATTCTGTGCAACCATCAGTGCTCCCAGTGCGTTGTAATAAAAATTCCCCAATAAAACATTTGCTAGTTTACCAAGAAAAAAACCCAAAGTAGTAATCGTTTTTTGGATGTTATTTCATGGGAATATGACAACAGCTGCGCTTAGACGTGCAGATTTCACTCAATTTTGGCAGTTACACTAGAAAAAAGCACCTGTCACGGCAAAACTCCAGAACTTTGTTGGATTTGCAGTCCAGACCATGAATTAAATAACCAATTGATTGGCAGAGCCATAAACTGCAATGTTACCGGTGGTCTGTGCGCAAGGTGTCATCACAAATAAAATAAAAGCAAGTTTAAAAATAAATAATAAAGTCAACAGGTATAGATTTTTTACCTTTTACGCCACCACCGGTGCTGTAAAATGCAACCACCAGCTCGTTGTAGCAACCACCGGTGCGTTTACATTGACCAGTGTGATCTACCGTTCACCCCCCAAAAATATTAGAAATTTCAAGCACCCCAAAAAAATATTTGAAATTTTTTCAACCCCCAAAAAATATCCTGATTCTATATTCACACCCAGGGAGCGGAAGTGACCGGACAATTGCGAGTGAACGGCAAAGTACGGCACTTGCGACGTTGTACATTGGAGGTTCAGTCACTTGCTCTTAAAAGAAAACACAGGGTGCATAAATATGTCAACACAGCAACCATTTGTGTGTCTGTCATGAAGCTGTTCATACTCACGTAAGTACCCAGATAATTATCCTGTATATAGGTAATATTAAAAATGATACTTGGCATCGTTCTCTTAAAAATAATGACACTGATCAATCCATTGATGCTTTCTTTCAATGTGATCACTTTGTAAAGTTGGAATGAAATATAGAATAACAATAAAGTTTGTACGTTCTTCTTATTTGTCTACCTTCTACAATTACATATGATGTGTATTCTTGAATAAAAGTTGCTGAAAGAGTGTTAGTTTGAATAATATGTAACGACTTGCCATGCCACTTTTTTACATCATGTGAACGGGCACTTGACAGTAAACTGAACGGGTGCTTGTGATCTAGGTTGTCTGTATTGAACGGGCACTTGCCATCATTAACACATTTAGTTGCAATGATTATTGCTATATTTTGGTACCAATTTGTTTTCCAAACACCAAATCGTCTTGAAATCTTTAATATTATAAATACATGCTTTGAAGTAAATATAAAACAAAAACAGTGTTTATTCAGCATGAATTCATTTAGTACTGGTTTGTTTTAATAATGCACCCTGGTAGGAGACAAAGCATACTTTTTGCCTGCCTTGTATTAATGTACAACCAGCAGTGTGTACAGTCCAGCCTTTTTGAGTTTGTTTTCTTGATTACCAAACTTGACTATCATCCTTTAAATGAGATGGTCATTAAACATTTGTTTTACTCTGCTTATCATTGATTTTAGCAGGACAGTTATCAATTGCTGGATATACTTATAGTCTTTAAATACTTAAAGTAAGGCTGCAAAGGGGGGGGGGGCATTAGGAATAGGTTAAATAGCCATCCTTCAATGGCCACAGCATTAAACCCTTGACATTAAGCAACTTACCAATAAAGAAAATATGCATGGTTTCAAATTGGCTGTTTTGGGTCATAATGCTGCAACTTCATCTTTATGCAATGTGCATTTATATGGTTTTGTGTAAACGTTATGGGACACAATCAGACTGCTTCTTTATGGTAATTTGGTAACCGCCTAATCAGGGTTCATAGTGTGAGCTTCCATATGATCAAGTGCAATTGGATATATTATATGCAGCAGTTGTGAAAAAGACAACAGTTTCAGGACAAAATATAAAAAGGATCAGGCTGAATTAATTATGAATGAGTTGAAAAGATTTTTTCCCACAATAATTAAGAATTACTTAACTACTTTCATTATATTTTGTAAAAAAACGTAAACGTAAAACCCATATCAGTGTATCAGTGAGACAGTTCTTAATATCAACAACAAAATCTCCTCTAGGAAAGAATGAACCTTATCTAAATTGCTGTCTGCCCTCACAGCTGCTGATACACTTTCTAATTCTATATTGCAGACAATATGGGCTCATAAAATGCTTCCAAGTTAAAAGTTATTGACCATAGAACCTGTCCCCAACATCTTGAGGGATTTTTGTCACTATAATTTCCTGACACTAAAATATATATGGCACAGAATGAGGTATGTTAGCTCTCAGAGAAAAGTCACATTATTATGTAACATGAAAAAAATTATATATGCTACCCAAAAATATTCAATAATATTTTGGTGCCAATGTTAAGGTACTCTTAGGTATAGTTACATATATTTTTCAGCTTATATGTGCCATTTTTTTTATTGCAGAATGGCTTATAAAAGCGGCTAATCAAGCAGAAGTATGTTGCTTACATTACTTCATGTTACATACGTTATATTTGTGAACTACACTATGTGAATTATTGATTGCTTTTTTAATATTTTTATTTGATAAACTTTTATGCATATTTTAGTTCACAATACCATGGCCATTACAGGCATTATACTGCCAAATGTAAAACTGCAACAGTTAGATTCATTTACAGGGTAATAAGAGTTATAGGCTGCTGAGTATGATGACCCTTAATAGAATGTTTTATAAGGTAAATATCTTTTCATTGAAATTGAGCACACAATCAAATCTGTAAACTCTAGACACTTTAAATGATATGAGCATTCTATTAATAAATAAAAGTGTAAGGTGATATTTAACATTTTCTGGTGTATATCATCAATATGTTGTTTGTTTATGCTATGTGTAGTATATAATACTTACTTTAGTACATTCTATTTACTGCCTAGTACTTGCTATAAATTATACATAATGAGGTGTTTAGATTTATTTAAATCTAATTTTTGCACTAAATATATATAGCTACTAGACTAGTACAAATAAGGATGAAACTAACGACTATCGACTAATGACTAAAAACCAAACTCACTGTGTATAATAGTGTATACTGTGTAACTAATTGTACTGAAGCGGAAAATGAATCTAAACACAAAAAAGCGACAGCTGCGTGCTACAACCTTTATAGTGTAGCGGCTAGCAAACATGACTCGTAGGCTTGTGGTAACAGGTTTGGGCCTCATGACGGACAATATTTGGACCGCTTATATAGATACTGATAGGGATTGTAACGAACAGCTATTATTAAAGGATAGTGTTCTCTATCCACTTTTACTGTCATGCCGGCCAAGAGTGACAGTGACGTCATGTTTTGTTTACAAAGTTATCAGGGACTAATAACCAATGGATCACTTGTGTATTACTCCTATCCGCAGGATAGGATTAATACACATGTGATCTATCGATTCTCGTTAGCTCAAGTGGAGTGTACAGATTAATGTTGAACTTAACAATTGAAAACAAAATATTACGTCACGGTCACTCATGGTTGGCACGACAGTAGTTCGAGCGACTGCATGATTGACCAACTGTTTTAGAATGACAGATAAACTCTATCGATGTTAGTTCGATCGCCATTCAACTTAAAGAGGATGGATAGGCACCCTAAGTCTACCTCCCCAATGAGAGCTGGAGTCTTAACTTTCATGGGTACTGTCGGGTAATGTAAAACGTGTTGCACAGAGTATCCACCTTCTTTCTGGAGGAAAATCTGCCTTTCCAAAACCATTTGTCCGTTCCTGACAGACCAACTAGTACTCATGATGTAACACGGGGTGCAACGTTTGTGTGCTAGGAGTCAACTGTTTTCGTTTTATTAAAATTAAATTTGTTTGGATAGGGTTTGGTAAACGATTTGTAAATTATTTGGTCTTTGTTACATAGGTAAAAAGAATACAAATGTATCGATGTATGTCTGAACTATTAGACGCCCAGAAAACTGCATATTGAAGTTTTTAGAGCACCACACATATTCAGTCGAGATTTCAAGATACTAGTAATGTGACATAGCAGTCTCCGAAGAGTGCATTAGGTCAAATATATGACAACATCTACTCATTCAAATTTGATATGAAAAAAAGCAAAACGGTGGACCTCTAAATCACAATATGCTGCACCCCGTGATTAGCAACATGATCAGTCTATCGGAGCCTTTAATTACAGACAAATATCCAGGTTCATTGGTTTGTTTCTATGAATGGAAAACATCGACTTCATGAACAACTCGGCTAAATCGAAATAGGATAGAGAGACAAACTTACTCATAAGGCTTCTGGGTTAATTCAAAATTAAGTAACTCAAGAAGACCCTGTCTTTTCTGTTATAATTATTACAGCTCTGCCAATAAGGCGGCGATCACAAACGCTCTGATTGCCCAAAACAACGGCTTCGATCATTTACCAAAGTAGAAGAATGTTGACAGAAGTACGGCTTTACTGTGTGTGACAAGCCAGCACACAACTCGACTATCACGGTTACTTTTCTCCTAGGGTAGGGCAAAAAGTTCCAATAAATCAAAAAAAAGTTTCATATATAAAATACCATATTTAATGATTATTTAGCAATATAATGATTCATAGCAATATAATTATTCAGAAGTTACATATATAAGCGAAATTCAATGCAATAAACGATGGCCAATTATATATATTGAGGGGCCACAAGTTATATTTTCGAAAAAAAAATACATTCTTTCACTGACGATCGATTTTGTCTCAGCAAACAGTGTAGACTCTGATCAAATGCGCATCTGGGTCTGCACTGTTTGCCAAAATACGGATTTAGGAGCCAATAGTAGATAAAGGGATATTAATGTCTGCGAATAATTTGTTCGTTTTATTAACACTTCCTACACTCAAACCAATTAATTGAGTAAAGAGCTATCCTACAAAAAGGAAACGTGAGAGCAAGGTGTGTTCGAAATGTCATGTGTGTGGTCAAAAAAAAGTGAGTATGACCAGGAAATGATGCAATCATAGACCACAAGCTAACCCTCGGCACCGTGAGGTAAACACAGACCACTGACAGCTACACGACAACCGTGAGACTGCATTTTAATGAAATGTTTAGGGTAATCTCTCCAGATGTAAGTGACCTCACACCATATGGCGTGCGTGCGTGCGTGTGTGTGTGTGTTTGTGTGTGTGAATTTCCGTCAACAGCTTAGGTCAAATGGAGCCATTGTCATGGCTTAAAGCCGCATCTGACAAACTGAAGAAGCCAGATAACCGTAGTCGAAAGGAAGTCTATAATCGATATTTCGATAACTCTCAGCGACTGCTAAGGTCAGTCTAAGTATGGGTTCTCAATCCCAACCCCCTCCCCTTCCCTTACCAACAAACACACGCACTCACGTGTTTGTTTGCATTTCCATGCCCAACAAAATTATCAACGAAAAGCATTTACAACTACATTACTTCGCCTGGCATATAAAAAATAGTATCGGCGTTTGTGTTGGTGCGTGCACTGGGTTTCCTTCGATTAAACTTGACTTGTCCAATGGATACCAGGGCTATTGTATACAAGGCACTGTTTGGGCCCAGGTTTCGGGTGTGGAAGGACTGTTTTGACTCCCTGTCTGACAGACGCAGTGATGAAAGGTGTGAAGGTGCGGGGAAGACTGCATGTGAGCTCTTGTACAGCCAGAGTCGTGTTGGTGTAGTGGGATCTCAGCTGTTAAGAGCTGCAGGGAATACAGAAACAGGCTTCTCTAACCTTATTTCTATTGCCTTTATAACAACCCGGCAATCATTTTTCAAAGAGGGTACATGTCAGGGCTAGTGGGGTTCCCGTCTATATGGGTGTCGCCGCCCGAGTGCTTATTTGGACGGTTTCAGCTTGATTTGGGGTTTCAGCTAAAGATGTTATTGCGGAGACGTTTGTAGGTTAAAGCTCGAATACACTACCCTCTGGGTTTTGCCGAGTCAGGTGGTATATATTTCCCTAGGGACTTCTCATAAGTTGAATAGTTTTAACTGCAGATCGCCGATATAACCATGAGTAATATCTGAATGGCCACTTGTTCGAGACTCAACAGGGCCAATGTGTTGTGTCCTTTAGGAAGACACTTTATATGTTCTGCTTAGAACTGGTTTAGCCCAAAAATTTATTAAACATCCTGATATGACTGAAAGATTTTTGACTGATGAGTAAACCATCAACGCAGACAAAATGAACACAGTCATTTTAAAAGCCCAATAATGCCTAGCACCCATACATTGTATAAAGGAATTTGACAAACAGTGCAGATCCAACATAGACACAAAGCAGATGGTGAATGAAATAATGTTGGATAATGTCTACGCTGTTTGCTTAAATGATACAACAATTTCTGTAAAGTGATAAAGCAAAACTAAAGACCCTATAATTACAGATCGACCAGTCAGTTTAAATGGATTGAAGACTCCAGTAGGCATAAATGGATTAACCGATCTACACTGTTCCATACTTAATCAATATTGAGTGCCCACTATTTCGTTGCTCTAATTGAGACAGCGGAGGGGAAAGGATGACCATATAAACTATTTTAAGAACGAATTTCTACCAAAACAGGGTCTCTAAATTGGCAGCCAAGCACATTGAAGATTGCACCAGCGGTCCCACCAGTGAGTGGTGAAAAACAGGTCTTAAGTGTTTCTAAAATTATATAATGTTATTATGTGATATCATATAAAACATTATTTTGGGACTACATGTACATTGGCACATTCTACAGTCCCAGTGAACGAACAAATAAAAAATAAAAAAAGCCACTTGAGCGTTAGACTGGGGATCGAAAGGCTAATGCCAGTTCGAGACTCACCGCCAGCGCAGTCACTATTACACACATTATCCACTGCTTACTACTGGTTCAACCTATGAAAAGAGGAACTCTTCCCGACATTACTGAAAATTTGTTGACGCGGACGTAAAGCTCCAAAAACAAACAACGAAAAACTTGAAAAAAAATATATGTAACGTAGGAATCGAACCAGCGACCACACGTATATGAGTCAGCTGTTATAACCACTAGACCACAGAGTCTGCTGTATTGTATGTCTCATATTTTGTTTTCTTATTATAAACACGTTTGTAACTTTAGACGAGTACAACTATCCATAACAGTGAATATACGTCATTGTATGGGCATGAATAATTTTCTAGCGAGGCGGATCTAGTTTCCATTAATATTTGTTTCAATCAATATTACAAATAAACATGAACATTATTCAAGAAATACACTGGAACTAATGATACTGAAGTTTGGGCTCTTATTTACATGAGCAGAAGCTGGCGATGTAGCAAGTTTGTTGTGTTTTAAAATGTTGTTAAGTATAAGTTGAACCCGCCACCATTCCTTAGTCATAAACTTTAGTCTTAGTCGTTAGTCAATCCTTATTTGTACTAGTCCACTAGTCCACTAGTTTGTACAAAATGCAACTTTATATCTATTATAAAAAGTCATTATCAATCCACATTTATCTTTGCAAATCATAATGTTTTTTTAACTTTTTAGAAATAACAACGTGATTTTATTGGTTTGTTCAAAATTATTAGGTTTTAAATTCATAATAAAATGGATATGATAGAATTCAAATAACAGCTGAATAAAAACAATTTCCATGTTCTGTCAGTTTTTAAGGTAACATATATAATGATATAAAACATATGATATGGTTCTATGTTCGTCCAAAATGTCATAAATAATACAATTTTAGCCTGCCATGCTAAGATACGTTGAATATAAAGATTGCTGTAATATTTATTTGAATAATTTATTAAAGTAAGGTTTAATATCCCATTTAGCCAAAGTTCAGTCATTACTAGTCTCCTCACAGAGGAAGGGAGAAGGAACTGAAGAATATGATAGACTAATTGACCCCCCAAAAAAACTAAGTTTGTCTCATGTGAAACAAATCTCATTTGCCAATATGGCAAATATGATGGGCCATCTCTCTGAAAGCTGTAACAGAGATAGCAACTATTTTTACTCATGAAACTGTAAAATAGGTGTCTTTATTAGATACAATTATACTGCAAGTCATTTGCGTTCAATTAAAAACTACATGTAAGAATAAGAACTAATTTGATATCACTTTAGAATTCCTATATTTTAAGGTAACGTAGTTAACTTTGATATTGCAGGATATCTGCTGAAGAGTTAACATATATTTTGTGGATTATATAAAGAGTTTGTTGAAGACCATAATGGACAAAGCTTTGGAGGTCTTTTGACAGCCATTGGACTAGTGAAATCACTGTACTAAATATTAATCTATTTGAAATTAAGCAACGTATCTAACAGAACCATTTTAGATGAAGATTGTTTTGCTGCATACAGTTACTGTTGGATGAATTTATTTAAGAGCGGTCAATGCCTTTAAGAGAGCATGATGATTAATAAGAATTAGATCTGACTTTTATTTGCACAATAGGATTTGAGTCTATTATAGGGTAACAGAGCTAAGATGGCTGTAAAACAGTAAACCCCAAACTGCAGGAAACTATCATGAGCCATTTTACATCTTATATTCTTATATACATTTGATGCAGTTTTTGAAAATCATAAATATCCCCTAAATGGGGTAGGTTTCCAGTAGCATATTTTTATGTTACACACGTTACTATTTGCATTATGGTTTCAAGATAAGTATGCTACTCAAGTATAATATACTGCTGGTATCACTCTATTAACATGACCAATGAATATATGTGTGTGTGTTTTTAAACCTCATGACTTTATTCTATCTTATTATTGAAAATTTATGAAGTGGTAGCTATTTTCAAATGCCTAAAACACTCTAAAAGGTAAGGAGCTGGTATTCGCAGTTTTGGTTAGGTTACTTAATTGTCTTTGTAGTAGATCAAAAATGAGACTCAGTAAACAGTAACAAAACACTTCAGGGGATTCAACAGTTATAAAATATTTTCTCAAAGTAGGGCAGTAATGTGAAATGTAACATAAAAGCATATGTAATGTATTTTACAATATTACATGACACTTGTCAGAGGGTAACATTTTTTAATGTAAGACATTGGGCTTCATGGAAATCAGAGTGAGTGGAGGGAAGGAGATGGATCTGACCCATATCTATCCCATGGCCTATTAGTCTGGATTTCATTCAGGATCGTACTTCATATTAATTTTAACAAATGAAATATGGGTCAGCTTATAACATTTCACAATGAGATTTAATTTTATCTTTAACGCTCATTGTTTGGTTTTATATGATCAAAAGTAGCCTGCAGTGTGGGTGAACATATGCAGCAGTCGATAAAATATGGAAAAATGAATAATGGGTCAGCTTATGACATTTTGGAATGAGATTTTAAGTTGCTCTTTAAGGATCAATGTTTGGTTTCATATGATCAAAATAGCCTGTAGTGTGGGTGAATATATGCAGGAGTCGATAAAAGCAGGCAGCATTTTAGAAATAACGTTTCTTGACAGGGAAAGTTGAAATAGTGGTGCTGGTATGCATAAAATGAGAAAAATTTAATAGCCCTCAGTTTACAAGTGACCATTCAGTAAAGTCACAGTTGTCATGTACAATGCGTAAGCGAACGACAGCAAGTGACTGAACGGCGCCGTGCTCCCATGTGTGTCATGTTTTCGTCTTTTGCCGTGCTCTGGTTTTGTTTTGACAAAAACTATTAGTGTTTTCTTAGAAAGTACTAATATCAGAAGAGTAAAACTCCTAAAGACAGTGAATTTGCGTTTTTATGCACGTTTGTTTCATGTTTGAAATTCGGAAATCAATCGCCCGTTGTTGATAAACAAGTGATTAGAATTCAAATTCACTGAACATGGACAATGAAATAGGATTTCAATCCAGCCAGAAAGTAACTAATAAATACAACTTACCTTCTATACCCAAAACACGCATATGCTGGGTTTTTTCGTGTAAGAAAAAGAAGTTTGTTTATGGTGTAAATGAATAATCAATACCGCAAGTGACCAACCGTCCAATGTACAACATCGCAAGTGCCGTTACTTGTCGTACACTCGCAATTGTCCGGTCACTTCCGCTCCCTGGGTGTGATATTTACCTTAAAAAATCCCTAAAATACATAGAAATAACCACTAAAACTAGTCAAATTTCGAGATGACCCCAAAAAAATATCCACAAAATTTTCATACCCCAAAAAATATTTATTTTTCTGAAAACACCAAAAAATATTGAAATTCAAAAATTTGAAACCCCAAAAATGACCCGATCCTACTTATGCCCCCTAGGGGGCTTACCATGCTTTCGCGTAGCGGTACGTGCATGTGGAATGGTGGCTGGTTTGTTCCATTTCGTTGTTTCGTCTATGGCGCGGCGAAAAGTCGAAAACTCCACGTGAAAAAACCAAATAACGATGTGGTACAATGTACGTAAGGTAGCCAGAGAATGAGTCATTTTAAGTTTGACATGATGTTGATGATAGGATGTTTGCTTCTAGCAGCACGCCTAGTGAACTTTTCGCAACATAGTGGTCTACACCCTATTGATATTCCTGTCGACTTCTTTCCTGTTTATTCGACCTCAACCTTGATCACGGCAAATCAAACGAATCTTTGTTCAAACATCCCTCACCTTTGCACTATCTCCATCCTAAATAGATCAACTCGGTTTAAGGATTTTCAGGGTTCCAGTCGTCTGACCTATTTATATATATTCGTTATCCTGTGTGTCAATTCTTGGGACATCGAATCAAATCCAGGTCCCAACTCCCTTAAAAGCTGATCACACTTCCCATGTGGGGAAGTGTGATGCTGATGTTGGATGAGAGGACCGTGGGTTTTGTTGCGATACTTGCAATATCTGGTATCATATAGACTGTCAGTGTATGTCATCAACTATGTACAGTATTCTTGATAAATCTTCGAGTAAGAACATTGTATGGGAATGCTTGAAATGTGGAATGCCAAACTTTTCCACATCACTGTTTGATACCACAGCTTCTCTGGAAACCCATAACTGATTTGATTCGCTTTCTTCCCTGTCCGATCCTGAGAGTCCGATACCAGATATCATCGGCCCCCACTGCAGCCTCCTCTCCTATAGTACAGGAGCCTAAGGAAGCTTAACGGAAGACAGCCAAGGCTGCCTTAAACCATCCCCTCAGAATTTTGATTATGAATTGTCAGTCAATAAAGAATACGAAGGTTGAACTTCATACAATTATCGACTTGGCAAAACCAGACATCATCTTGGAGAATGAGTCCTGGTTAACCCCTGAAATTAAAAACTCGGAAATTTTCCCCGACTCCTTTGATGCAGTTCGGAAAGACAGAGCAAGTGATGCCCATGGTGGTGTCTTTATTGCTTTTAAGCGTGACCTGCTCTGTACTAAAACTCCGGAACTGGACACCAACTGCAAAATAGTTTGGTGTAAGTTGAACATTATTGGATGTAGGACACTGTACCTTGGTTATTTTTATCGCCCCCTGACAAGATTGACAATGAGTATCTTGAGGAGTTTAACTCATCCTTATCTCGGATTATGTCGAATGGAAACGCTCATGTTCTGGTTGGAGGAGATTTCAATTGCGGCGACATAGAGTGGAGTCACATGCAAGTACCTCATGGGGTACAAAAAAGGCAGTCTCAGCAGCAACTTTTGGATATTATAGGAGAGCACTGTCTAACTCAATTTGTAAACATACAAAGCGCGCGCAGTGATAAAACTCTTGACCTGCTTTTTACTAACGCCCCATCCCCTGTGAATAGAGTCAAGGGGATGCCCCCGATCGGCAAAGCTGATCACGACATTGTATATGTTGAGTATGACATTAAGGCTAAAAGAATAAAACAGGCATCACGCAAGATCTATCTCTATAAACGTGCAGAAATGGTCGGCCTTAAAGACCACATGGCCCAATTTAAGGACGCATACCTTTCTGAAGACCACAGTCACATGTCAGTGTCAGTTAATGACATGTGGGTCAAATTCAAAACAGACTTTGTAGAGGCTGTAGAAAGGTTTATCCCATCAAAAATGACTAAAAACAAAATAGTCTGTGCCATGGATCGATGAAACAATCTAACCGCTTGTAAAAAAGAAACATAAGCTTTACCTTTGTACTCGCAAATCAAAGGACCCTGATGTCAAAATTCATTACAAGCGGTTCAGAGCACATGGTCAGAAGGTACTGAGAGATGCCTATTGGAATTACGTTTCCAATATATTTACGTTCGAGAACGATAGCTCAGATCCCGACACTCCCAAGCCTGAAAAGATTAAAAAGTTTTGGTCATTTGTCAAATCACTTAAAAAAAGACGCGTATGGGATCACATCACTCAGAGAAAACGGAATTCTTAAGACAGATTCTAAGGAAAAAGCCAACATTTGTAATAGGCAATTCCAATCAGCCTTCACACGTGAAGACGACTCTGACTCGCCCTCGAAAGGGGCTAGTCCGTTCTCCTCCATGGGGGACATAACAGTTGACCCGAAAGGGGTCACCAAACTGTTGGACGGACTAAATGTTCATAAAGCCTCTGGCCCGGATGGACTGAATGCCAGAGTACTTAAACAGTGTAGCAATGAGATCTCTCCAATACTGGCACTCATCTATACAATGAGTCTTTAGCTCGGGGCGAGGTACCAGATGAGTGGCGACAAGCATATGTTTCTCCAGTCTTTAAAAAGGGTGAAAAATACGATGCTGCTAACTACAGGCCGGTGTCGCTCACATGCATCTGCTGCAAAACCCTAGAGCATATTTTAGTCTGCAACATCAACAAACACTTAGCCTTAGATAGCATACTTGCTGACTGTCAGCATGGTTTCCGAAGTCAGAGGTCTTGCAAAACCCAGTTGGTCCAGTTTGTGCACGGCATCATCAGCAACCTGGATGGGGCTGTGAATCGTGGGCACAAACAGACAGATTTAATCATAATGGATTTTGCTGAGGCCTTTGACAAGGTACCACACAGGAGGCTATTACACAAATTGGATTATTATGGGATTAGAGGATCCACCCACAAGTGGATCAACTTGTGGCTCTCTGGGCGCACTCAACAAGTTGTTTTAGATGGCCAAGCCTCAGATCCAGTCCCAGTGCATGCTATCTGGTGTGCTCCAGGGATTGGTCCTAGGTCCGGTCCTGTTCCCCATCTTCATAAATGATCTGCCGGATAACATCAGGTCTTCTGTTTGCCTGTTCGCAGACGATTGTGTCCTGTATAGGAATATACATTCACTTCAGGATTGTTTGACCTTGCAAGAAGACCTCACCAGCTTAGGACAGTGGGAAGCCGATTGGCAAATGAAATTTAACGTAGCCAAATGTCACTCAATGAGAGTGACTCGGCATCAGCATCACAAACAAATTCTTTTCGACTACTCACTACACAATCAAACTTTGGAAAACGTTCAGTCGGCAAAATACCTTGGTATCGACATTACAGATAACATGGATTGGGGTCAGCATGTCTCAGAAATCTCTTCCAAAGCAACTAAGACACTTGGTTTCCTTCGCAGGAATTTGGCTTTTGCACCTAGGAGTACAAAGGAAGTTGCATAAAAAAAACTTTGGTTCGGCCTAAACTAGAGTATGCAGCACCCATTTGGAGCCCTCACTCGAAACTTCAGATTAATCAGATTGAGAAAGTTCAGAGGACAGCAGCCCGCTGGACCTGCAGGAGATGGCGAAACACAAGGAATGTCAGCGAAATGCTTTCGCACTCCCTGGTGTAATGCTCATGTATGAGCGAACCAGTAAAGATAGAAAGAAAGAAAGAAAGAAAAGGTCAAATAAAAATATAAGTATGTTTCGGGTAACGGGTCTGAAAATTATAATTAGGTAGGGTAGGCACACATATTTTTAATCATTTTTTTTCTCTGGAAAAAAAATAATTTTATGCATTTTGCAAGGCATTTTTTTGTTTTTATTTGGCCTTACCATTTGCTTTCGAGTTACGGTACGTGCATTGAAGCAACAACATAATTGAAGGAGGCTAGTAAATGGCAGAAGCAGAAGCTAAAAAGCAGTGGTAGCACATGTGATTGTGAGGACAGCGTTGTAGATCTTATTGCCGGTTTCCTTGCACAGCCGGAAGCAGGGATATTTCTTGGATAGGCCCGTACTATTTTATGAGAAAACTATGAGTGATATAGTAATTCTACTTTCATTTTTGGCAGGGCCCCATCCACAAGCTATTCAAGTCTGGTGTTCATTTTGCTGTAAGGTGGATATTAAGGCTTCCTTGGACCATCTTTTTTTTGCAAATAGCCAATCAAAATTTCAAATGAATTATTGCTTCAGCACAGCTTAAGTTTGCTTGAAATACTAGGAGGGTTAATTGATGTGAATCTAGCCGTTGTATATCTACCGACTAATTTTTTCATTAAAAAGAATAGTCAAAATTATTGCATTTTTTACGTTCTACAACTTAATATTCTGGGTTCGATTTTGTAACGATTCTCATCTCAAAGCAAAGCTTTTTTCAACATCGCTTTTGGCCTGCTTAGCAAGGTAAATCATATCTACATGGAATAGCGTTGTCGGATTTTTACATAGTTAGCTCATTCTTTTACAAAAAATCAAAACAAGAGAGTACCTACCTTTGTTTGGCTTTTCCGGTGCAATGCCACTACCTCGAAAGTCCCGTATGTGACAAAGGAACAAATTTACGTTCAGAAATACGCGATTTTGCGGTAGTTCCGCTGATGCCCACCCGTGAACTGTTTAATTCATTATATTCAATATTGAAAACCACGATTTGTGACAAACTTTTTTGCACTTTGCTCTTACATGTTACGAGTAAATAAGACTCTAAGAGTGCGTAATGGGACATCATTTTTCTTCTTTCTCAACCAAAACATGTTACGGGTACTTAGAAGGTCCAAATCGATTAATCGGCACACCACTTCTAGGAAGTTGCTGGGATATTCTTAAAAAAAAATACACTGCTTAACCCTTTGTTGACCAGAAACCCACAAAGGCTGGGTAGGTTACATGTACTTTTTGCTGCAACATTTCATTGGTGTCTGCACTGTATGCCAAGACGAAATCGATCTTCAGAAAACGAAATAAAACGTTTAATGAAAATTATAACCTGTAACCCTTCAATGTCATAAAATGTACCATCCTGACTTAACTGTATCAAACTTTCGAAGATTCCATTTGTCTTAAATGGGTTAAAACTAAAAAGTTTCCAATGAATGTCATGAACGAATGTACCCATTTTTTCAGGCGAAAGAGAATACCGACGCCATGACAGATTTCCCATCGCCTCTCAGTGAGATCAACGCCAAAGAATACCTGGAACTACAAAAAGACTACGCCCGAAAGAACATCGAGGAGGGAATGGCGTCCCCAGAACAAGCGGGATATCCCTACGGCGCGTGCAGTTCGTCACCGGGAGAATTCACTGAAGAAGGGGAGCGGTATGCCCGACGCCGTAACGAATCTGGAGGGTCTGCGTGCGAGGAGAGAATAAGAAGCATCGAAGATGAATACATAAGAAGAATAAGCACACTGGAGGAACGCCATTTTGAATTGGAGGATGTTTTGGCGCGACTGACGTCATCTCTGGAGCCTCTCTTTGAAGGTTCGGCCGTTGAGGATGACAAGATCGACGTATCGGAGCTATTGGGTGATGTTGAAGACGATGATTCGGAAGTGAATAAGAAAACTAAGGCGAACATAGAAGAGCTCATGCTTAAAACTGAACAGCAGAAAAAGAAATTTGCCCGTATAATTGGACTTGAGCTGTTTCTGGAGTTTCAGCAGAAGATACGCAGCTTTGCTATGGAGTTAAATGGTAAACACATGCAGCATAATTACATTCGACCTCATACATGTAAATATGCGTACTCTTACATGAATATTTCTGCCTCAGAATATGGTGAGAGAAAATATCTTATTCAGCCAAAACTGACGATAAATTGTGTATTTTTGCTTATAAGTGTTGGGTATCAGATATGAAATAATATATCGTTTATCGAAATACCCTGGCGATCAATTATACAATCGAAAACTATATATTCACTTAACATAAAACAGAAATTTCCATAAAACAAACGTATTACATGTGCGCATGGCCATGATTTAGTCCTTTTGAGTTTTACGCATTATTTTGTGCTTTATGTATGAATTACTTTTCGGCATACACTACCGCCCGCGTATTTGTCCTGCGAATTCGCGTTTAATGTGCGTTTCCAACGCATTGTACGTGCGTTGAGTTTAAATTGCGTATGAAACGCGAATCAACGTATTTCGAAACTCATGAATATTCATTAGCAGCCCCCAACGCGTTTCAACGATAAAATATGCGTTTCTCGCTTTAGCCAATCAAATCGTTCTGTTACAACTCAGTGATGCGTAAACCAATCAAAATTTAGTTGACCTTGCTCAATGTTTACATGATTGTTAGTGTTTAGCTTCGGTTTGAATATTTTTGATAAGACTTGTCTTGCAAATCTCAATTCCCGTTTCCTTTGAGTTTTTAAAGCCCAATTTGAATTAAATATCTCACTCCATTCATTTATCAATATTTTGAGCTGACTATCACAACTTTTCAGCAGAGAAATAAATGGAGTTACTCAAGGCCGAAAAATGAATGTATAACAGTAAAATCACATCGATCTTCATCAGATATAGATCTATAATTAGTCTCTTTTAGTGCCCAATGTAAAATATTTTTCTTAAAACAACGACATGAAGCAGATGAATTAAAAACATGTCG